>SJYC01035621.1:0-57909 GCA_006408675.1 Madoqua kirkii
TGCGTGACATTTTACTTAAGTGCAAGCAACCCTGAAGGTTAAATTCCTAGACACGGAATCACTGCACACTTGCGCAAAGATAGCATTTTGGTTGGGAGTGTGGAAACAGCTCCTCTGAAAGTCTTACCAAGCCATCCAAGGTCAGTTGGACCACTTTCTTAGCTTCTAAGCTACTGTTTCGACCCCCACATCCTGCCTGACCTGGTTATTGATTTAGACGTGGGCTCCCCACCCCTGTCACCTTCTATGCATTTGGTCACCAGATTGTCCTCCTGTCATCTGGTATTTCCCTGTGAGGCTTTGCACAGTTATTTTTGAACTTCACCCCTCATCTCATTAAAAGAAAGCCTGGGCAGCCAGCTTTCATTCCTGCTTCCTGGGTACGTGCTTTGAAGAGGGCTTGGAAGGAGGCGACACATAGCTTCTCCCGGGTCTTGGTGCCCCATGGGTTGTGGGGAGAGCAACATCCTTGCCATGCTGCTGGTCCTTTTGAAGCTTTCTCTAAGAGCTGCATCTCTGTCTGCAGACTTCCCTTGGCCTGCGTTTATAAGGGAGGGGGCTGTGCTTTGGCAGTCAGGGAGATCTAGCAAGAATGGTCCTGCTTCCATGTCTGCAGGGTGCAAATTACAGCTACTTCTCCTAGACCTTAGTGGTAGAGCTGCCGTGGCTGAGTCAAGACTACACTGAACTTAGATACCATGATCGCAAGTTGGAAAACCAGGGGAAGGGGACTGGAAGCTCGTGGAAGTTGCCTTCACCGCTCTCCGCAGCAGTGTGGCCTGTGGTTAAAGTCTGCTGCGCTGTTAAAATCATCTGAGTAATTAACCCAATGGTGTCTGGCAGTGGTTTGCTCTGTACGTTCCTTGAGGAAGAGCTGGTGCACAGGGTGGAGAGGCGTGAACGGGATTTGGTGCAAATAGAATCCTCTAGCCTGTTTTGGTTGTCGATTTACTGCGGCCCCCCTCCCACTCTCTCTACCATCTTCTCCAACTCACTTGGGCTCATTCAACATGGCGGCCAGGCTGACAATTGCATGTGGCTGGACTCCACTATGGTGGTGGGGTTACCCGTACTTCCTCACTCTGTCTGGAGCGCATGAGGTGCATAGGCAGCAAATGTTTACCTGATTCCGGTTAGGTACTAGGGAGTGTCTATAGAACACAAGCAACAGAGTAGCCTGCATTCTAATTGGAGGACACAGCTAGGAAGCAAATATACAGCATCTGCATATAAATGGCACAAGAAGCAACGTAATAATAGGGATAGAAAATGCCTGTTGCTGACTGAGGGGAGGTTCTTGGAGATGTCTTCTGAGCAGTTTCCTGAAGAGTAAACCATGAGGATATCCAGGGGGAGATTGTTTCCAGGTGTTGAGAGCAGCAAGTGCAAAGGCCCTGAGGTCAGTTATAGCATTTACCTTGAGAGGCACCACTTCTAAGGTCTGCAAAGGGTATCACAGGGGGTCAGAGCTGAGGGATATTCAGTCACGCCTCTACCCTATAGGATGAAGACTGAGGCCAGAGCAGGGGGAGCTGACTCCCCAAATCAGACAGTTGCTAACAGAATAATTTTTCAGGACAATTGACTCCTGTCTTCACACTTTGAGGGGCCTCCGGGGGTCATGTCAGTCAAGCTGGTTCAACTTCTAACATCTCCATTTAACAGCTGTATGGCTTAAATTACTTTACCTCCCTGAACCTCAGCTGCCTCATCTGTGAAATGGGAATAATGAGATCACTTACTTTCAGACTTGCTGTGAGGCTTAAGTAACACACGGACTCAATGTGTGATGTGCAATGGCTTAGTCTCTAGTGAACCTCAGGGCCCCAAACTTCTTGGTATTGACCTGGACACAGTGTACCCCCACCTACTCCCTCACCCCCAGGTAAGACACCATCCTTCCTTAGGAGGCTGTCGTGTGATCCAAAACACATTTTGCGTTTGTTTGAGTTTTTCTTTGGGGACTCTGTTTTCTTGATGGAGATTTTTGGCAAGTATGGCAGTGATGGACATGCTTCTGTTTCCTCCTCTGTAAAACAGAGCAGCAAGGCTCGTAGCTGGCAGCAAGGCTCACACCTGAGAGCCAGGTGTGTTCCAAGGACCTGGCCTGGTAGCACACATGGGAAGTTCCATGTGCTCTGTATGTGATGGTGTCACTCACAGAACATGGAGAAAAGAGGATTCCACTCCCTGGCTAAGAGGTGGTTTCATCCCTTTAAATTGCAGCATTCTCTTATTAAGATGAGATACCCACACTCCCAATGCACGAGGCCCAGGTTTGATTCCTAGTCAGGGAACTAGATCCCACACGCTGCAACTAAGAGTTTGCATGTCACAACTAAAAAGATCCCACATGCCTCAACTAAGACTGGCATGCTGCTGCTGCTGCTGCTAAGTCGCTTCAGTCGTGTCAAATGTCCAACTCTGTGCTACCCCATAGACAGCAGCCCACCAGGCTCCCCCATCCCTGGGATTCTCCAGGCAAGAACACTGGAGGGGGTTGCCATTTCCTTCTCCAATGCAGGAAAGTGAAAAGTCAAAGTGAAGTCACTCAGTTGTGTGCGACTCTTAGCGACCCCATGGACTGCAGCCTACCAAGCTCCTCCGTCCATGATTTTCCAGGCAAGAGTACTGGAGTGGGGTGCCATGCCTTCTCAATTCATGTTGATGTATAGCAAAAACCATCAAATACTGTAAAGTAATTATCTTTCAATTAGAATTTAAAAAAAAAAGACCTGGCACAGCCAAATAAATATTTTTAATGGGACACCCTATACCACATTGGGTTGTTATGAGAATTCAACAAGATAATAAGTCTAAACATTTAGTCCAGCATCCAGCACCCTCAAATCAGTAAATATGATTCTGTCTTCTCCCTTCCTTCCCTTCCCAGTCGAAGTGATTTCCAAGAGTAATTCCCAGTTATTGCTGTTTGGTTCCATTTCACAGATGAGGAAACTGAGTCTCAAAGAGCTTAGACTATTTGACACAGTCAGGAAGTGAAGGAGCCAGGGTTTGAACCCTGGTGGTTTGATTCCAGCCTGGAGAGCCTTCCTCGGCCCTTTCCCATCTCAAAACCCCCTCTGGATTTTTGCTGCCTTGATCTGATTGATCCATGAGCTGACCAAGAAAGGCCGGACCGCGGCCACTCATCTGTCCTTCTCCATCTTTGGTGTGAGCTAAAGGGTCAGCCCAGCCCTGGAAAAATCTACCCCCATTTGGCCCCGGGCTCTGGGCTCCTGGCCCCAGCTGACCTCATCCCCAGTGATCCCCGCTGACATTCATGTCAGATCCACTGCACGGTTTTATTTTCAGAGCCTCTTAGATGTCTTGCACGTCTAATTCCTCATCCCATGGGGCCGTGGCTAATTAGCCTTTGATTATTCACAAACACAGAGGCAGGAATGGGGCCTCGAGTCCTCCGTACTTTAATCACTCACATGAAACCCAGGCAAGACTGTCAGTTTTTGGAAGTGGTTTGGCCAGGATTTGAAGATCAGAGATGAAAACATTCAAGAAATCACTAGTGAGGCCCCTGCCCTCAGTCTTCTCATGGGGAAGAGCAATGCTGAGCTGCTCTCCTCCGGCTCCCCCATCACACCCCTGGGTCCTGGCAAGCATGTTTTTAATTGTTGATTTTTGCTTTTTTTCACTTGGGAAGATCCTGGCCCCTCCGTGTCCCTGCAGCCAGCTTTCCAAGAAGTTCCTTCTGTTGTCACCAGGCCAGAGACAGCTGGCCTCCTTTTAGGTTGTACATAAAGTAGGACATTTCGTAGCCAGGAGTTCCACTGTGTGCTTTTGGCAGGAAGAAAGGTCCCCTTTCTTTCATTCTGACTCTATTTATGGGAGAAAGGGTTCTAAAGGAGATGAAACACCTTCCGACTTACGATGTGTGTTATCATCGTTGCAGGTGTCGGGTTGCTCATTCATTTAACAAATAATCTCAAGTCATTCAGGACTAAAACCAAAGTCCTTCCAATGATCTAGATTTGCACTGGGTGATGTACTGGCTGGATAGTATCTGCTGAGCCGTCCTATGCAGAGTCGGGGTGGAGGGGTCTTCCCTGGTGGCTCCGACAGTGAAGAATCTGCCTTCAACGAGGGAGACCCGGACTTTGATCTCTTGGTTGGGAAGATCCCCTGGAGGAAGGAATGGCTGCCCACTTCCGTATTGTTGCAAGAGAGAGGAGCCTACACAGCATGGACAGAGGAGCCTGGTGGGCTACAGTCCATGGGATCGCAGAGCTGGACACTTCTGAATGACTAACACTTCCACTTGTTTTCCTGGGCAATATAGGAGGCTAGCAACTCCCCTGGCCTCTACTCACTAGATGCCAGGACCCGCCAACCCCAGCTGTGTCCACTGAAGATATCTCCAGACATGCAGGATGTCCCTTGAGGGGTGACACTGCCCCACTGAGAACCAGGGTTCTTGAAGGCGTTTTGGGGTCTAACCCCTACCCCCTTTCTCTGAGAGTCTTCTACTTTTCATTCTTTTACTTCCTCTGTTCCATCCACACCGGCCTCCTTTTTGGTCCCCACTGGCAAGGTGAGCCGCACCAGGCACACTGTCACCTCAGGGCCTTTGCGCTGCAGCTCCATCCTCCTGAAATGTTTTTCCCCTAAATATCCATACAGCCTGCTCACTCACCTCCCTTAAGCCTCTGCATAAGTCCTACCCTCTCCATTGAAGTCTGCCTTGAACATTCTTTTAAAAGTTGCCCCCTGCTCAGCCTCCTAATGCCCCTTTAAGCATGTTCTTTTGTCGTTGATTTCTGTCTTTTTCACTTGGGAAGATCCTGGCCACCTCCATGTCACTGTAGCCAGCTTTCCAAGAAGTTCCTCTCTCTTGTTCTCCTCCTGTCTCCCCACTCATTATTTGTGTATTACTATTATTGTTATTGTTTACTGTTCTCTTGATGTCCGAATAAAGTTCCACGAAGGCAGGAGTTGGACAAAGGCATCTGCTTTGTTCACAGATGCCTCCCAAGCCCTTGGATAAGTCCTTCTTTTGTGATGTAGTTCTCCTGTGCCTGCTGTATACACGCACCAGGCATTATGTGAACACCAGGAAGAGAAGGGTGAACACGTAGATCAGGGTCCTGCCCTATAGGAACTCAGAACTGGCATTACGAAGACTGGATTTGCCCAGAGCTAGAGGATCAAGTTCCCCGGTGCCACAGAAATAAGGAACATGGGCTGGGCAGATAGAAGTCTGGGCCCTCCCCCAGGGCCGCAGGAGACAGGGCTGAGTTTGGGGCTTTTCTCCCTGCCCCCAACCCCAGGCCTCCCCATGTGACTGTGGCCGTGGCCAGGCCGTGTCCCCTGGAAGGCCCCGCAGCCAACCTCCCGTGGGCCTCATTGATATTCAGGCTGCCCCTCGCTCTGAATAAACATTTCCCTGCCATCCTCCCTTAGGCAGCAGCTTTTGTCTGTGGCCTGAGAGTGTAGGAAAGGCGATAAAAATAGTGTTTAGTTACCTACACTCTGCTTATTTTGTACTTTCCAGCAGTAACACGTCTTCTGACATGTCAGGTCGACCAGCAAGCTCATCATTTCTCCCCAGTGTAGCATGGCCTTGAGACAGCTTTCTCTGAGGTGCCTGTCATCTGACCGGCACCTTCAGCTGTCAGGGACACCAGCCAGGCTGGCCCAGCCCAGCCACCTCCTCTTTCCAGAAACCTCCCCTTCTGCCCCTATCTTCGTCAGCAACCATAAGGAATGAGACAGAAGCAAGTGTGTAGAGGCTGTGTCGGGCAGAAGAACCCATGCTCGGGGACCACCCTGACCCTAGTAGAGGCTTTTGCATCCAACCACAAGACTCCTTTGGGGATGCCTAATGACATTGGCTGGAACATTTTCTTTCTATTAATTTTCTCCATCAGTTGGTGGCTATCTTTGTTCCCATATTGCAGACGGGTAGAGTGAGGTACAGAGAGATGAAGTGACCAGCTCAAGATCACCCTAGGCTTGAGCAGTAGGAGGTGGAGCCAGGGTCCCAAGCCCCTCCTGTTGGAGCTGTGCTGGGATCAAGGCCCTATCCTGGCCCATCCTGCCATCTCCCCCCACCCACGCTGAGGTCTCCAGGGTGTCTTGCTTGCAGCTGCTTTATGATGGCCTTTTTGAATAGCAAACAGTGGTCACTAATGTTTACTTAAGAGAGAGATTCTTTTTGCACTTAAAATCTTTAAGTAAGAACCCTCCAGCCTCTGGTTTGGGAGTAAATACATAGCTTTCCACCTCTCAAGTGTCACATTACTTACTTGGTACATCTATCCTAAGGGAACCATGGTGGTTTGCTAAGTGGTGGTTACATTAGGGAGATGCTCGAAGGTCAGGGGGATGAGAGATTAAAGAGCAGTTGTTGGGTATTAAACAGAGGTTTCTGGAGCTGTCTGAAGGCATTCAGTTGGGATGGCAGATCCCTGTCCTGCCCACCCCTCCTCCCTCCTTGTTTCCCAGGATCTCTGGACATCAGCTAGAGAGCAGACAGGGAATCCGCTTCCCCATGTCCTAGGGTAGTGTTCTCCTAAAAGGGCTGCTCTACCACTAAGGGCATAGGGGCAGACATGCATTCTCTGCTCCCCTTTGCACACAGCTGCAGATCTGAAACTTGGCCCTGGAATGCTCCCTTGTGGTCCAGGAGCCCGACTTAGTTTACAGCTCCATCGCATGGAGCCAGCGGAGCAGTGAGTGCCAGAGGCCAGTCCCTGCCCCTCACACGCAGTGCCCTGCGGGCCCTCTCAGTGCTTGGGGCTAAGGTCGGTTGGACACGCCTTACATCCTTTCTGCGGAGGAAAGGGAGAGGGCATGGAGAGAAGTGGAGAGTGGGTTACGTTATCTCCAGCTGCCTCACTTTGGACAGAAAAGGGTTTCAGAAAATTTGTGTGGCCCAGTGGAGATGATATCAGCCCAGACACGTGTTTTCTCATTCGCTTCCACTTTAAAGTCAGCGATTTCTCTGCTTCACTTCTGATTGCTATTCTGGTGGCACAGTCTCCTCCCGAAGAGATTTTAGACTTCTCCTTCATCTCCAGTCTGCTCATGTGATGCTCAATAAATAAACACTTGACTGTACCAGGGATGCAGGCATGCAAACCAGCCAACTCGTCTGATTTCAGAAGCTTTTCTGCACAGCCCTGCAGCAGGTCATTCCAAATCAGCTCAGCAGATGTGAAGACAAAACTAACACGTGGAGAACACAAGACAATCAGAGTCGATAGCACTGAAAAATGAGGGGTGACAGTCTTCCATTTTTTGCAAAAATGAGGAACCTCGTCTTTGACAGGGAAGCAAATAACTAGCTTTGTTTCCCTCTTTGCAGTGTCTGCTAGGAAGCTCAGAGACAGAATTCAGACCTCTCATAAGTGCCCAGGACTTGTGGTAATTTTCTGGTTGCTTACCAAGTTCCTGTTGGCAAGTTAAATTTCCTATTTCTTGATTCCCTTCCTTATTTCCCCTTGCCTCCTGTGTTTTGTCTGTGTAATTTTTGGTCAGTGAAACAGTGTGTTTTGCTTAAGCTTTCGGTACTGTGAAAGAGCAGGGGTAAGTAGCTATTGAGATTAAAATACAGTTTGTGGCTGGGTCTTTTGTGTGTTCTTACCTTCTATTTAAGCATGTTTTGTCCCCTGCGCCTCTTCACAGTGTACTCCAAATGTGAGGACTCACAAGCTTATTTTGGTCTTCAGAACTCTAGGAGAGCACCACTCAGGTCTCACTGGCCTTGGAATGTGTAGACGCTATACAATGTGGGCACTGACGCCCAACCCCGAGCCAGATCCACACCCATTTATCGACTCTGGGCAGAAAGTCCAGGATGTGTGGTCCTTTCTTGACCGTGTCACTAAGAGACTGGGGACTATGGGCAGGGCTTTTCCCTTCCCTGGGCCTCAGTTTCCACATCTCTATAATATAATGGGAAACAATTACCCCTACCTGCTGACCTCATAGGTCCCATGTCTTACATGTCAGACATCAAATGGAACTCCTTTTTAAAACAAAGCAGTTGGCAGGTGGCCCAAGGATGGCTGGGATTTAGTGGCAGATCCAGAGGTGTTGACAAACACCTGGACATTGTCACCACCCACACGAATATGACCATCGCTAGGTCAGTTATTTCCTCTTGATTAAGAGAAGCCTCTGAACTGAAACAAGCTGGCCATGAATCTCAGCTCTGTCGCTTGCTAGCAGTGGACCTTGGGCACTGGTCTTCGTTTCTCCATCTGTATAATGGAGATAATTATGTTAGAAGTGGTTAACATAGCTTCTCTCAGCGATCAAGCATATGTCATGAGGAGCCATTGACAAGTGCACACTTGTGGCCAGATTTGGGCTCTTCATTAGGTGGGTCAGGCTGATTGGGGTGTTTCAGTTACAGAAGGGGGCTCTGGACATGGCGTGCTTGCACAGATCCACGCGGTCAAGGACTCTGTCCCGTGAGGCATCGCTTTCCTCTTCGTTCTTGGCCATCCTGGTGATGGTGGCTGCAGAAACAGCTCACTCATTGCCAGGTCCCGGGACTAAGGCCGGCTGTTCTTGAAAACTGAATTCAACCATAATGAAAAGTGAGATGGGTTTTCCTCTGCCTTCCTAGCTTTAAGACTTTAAAACTTAAGTCAGTCCAAATAGACATCTTTAGTTTTACTTAAAAGGTTGTTAAAAATTATGGAAAGTTTGACACTAACCCTGACGAACCTTGGATGAAATTTTCAAGACGTGGCTCTTAGCTTCTAAATTGGATGAGCTCCTTTGTTAAACTCTCAAGTCTACTTTTTTTTTTTTCCCAATGTGGAGGAAAAGCCAAGCTCAGAGTTCAGTTTAATTGCCAACAAGATTCTGTATTCTAAGCAGGGCAAGTAAGAAGTGAAAAGGGCAAGAAAGAAGTGGAAAAGCTGAAATCTATTATAACATTTTATTTTCTGGATGAGATGTACATTCATAAAACTGAAAATCACCAGGGTTTCATTTGTTCTAACCTCAATTTTCATTCTCTGCAAGAAGTCATCATCACATGCCTTGCCTGCTTCTTAGAGAGAGATTGCCCCAGAGACCGGGTATGTGGAGTGATGAAAAAGCTCTCAGAATTACTTCTGTATCACTCTGGATTTTTTTGTGGGGAGCAGGAGAATGGCTTTTTTTTTTTTCTTTTTTTTGAGTGAGTTGAATTTCTACAGCTACAGAACTGAAACTTTTTCTTTAAATGTTCTGAACAGGAGTAATTTGCATTACCAACTGTCACCGCGATGATGTTGGGTCTTGGATTTTTAGAATGTAATCATAACTTTTTAAAGTTCCCTTACCTGGGGAATCCAGAGAGCTATCAACCTAACATTAGGAAAACATATCAGTCAAACTGATTTTTGGAAATGACAGAGCTTTGCAAAATTAGGGAGTGGAGTTACACACACGCTGGGAAAACAAAGCCACCGAGTTTAGAGTTAGTTGTCACATGCCGTGGAGCAGCATATCAGAAGGGCGGAATGCAATGAGAGGTTTTACATGGAAATGCTAGAGAAAGAAAAAAGTGAGAGAAAGGGAAGGGAAGAAAGGCTGGTGCAGACAGGGATGGTGTAGGAAAGTGATCTACAGCCCATGGGCCAAATCTTGCCCTCTTTGTGTCTGTGAATAAAGTTCTATTGGAACACAGTCACGCCCAATTGTTTACGTATAGATTGTGATTACTTTGGCTCTACAAGGGCAGAGTTGAATAGTTGCCACAGAAGCTATATGGCCTACAAAGCCTAAAACAGTTATTAGCTGGCCCTTTACAGAAATAGATTGTTGACTCCTTGTTTAGATCATCATGGATGAAAATGCTGGCAATTGGGCAGAATCCCTGCTCCCTCACTTATTAAGTCTTCCCCGGTGGCTCAGACGGTAAAGCGTCTGCCTGCAATGCAGGAGACCTGGGTTCAATCCCTGGGTCAGGAAGATCCCCCGGAGAAGGAAATGACAACCTACTCCAGTACTCTTGCCTGGAAAATCCCTTGGACAGAGGAGCCTGGTAAGTTACGGTCCATGGGGTCACAAAGAGTCGAACACGACTGAGCAACTTCACTCACTTATTAGCAGTGTGACTTTAGAAAGTAATAATTTGTCTCCAAGTCTGTTTCTTTGTATAACACTTGTTATACCATTAGGGTGATTTAACAAAGTGACCCAAACTCAGTACTGTAAAACAGTGTTTTTGTTATTAGTTTTGCTTCCAGATCTTTGGTTCAGTGGGACGGTTCTTCTGGTCTCAGCTGTGGCTTCTCTGATCTTGGTGGGCTCTCGGGTCTAGGGATCGGCTGGCCATGGGCTGCTTTATGACTGACTCAGCAGCCACAGGTGGGCTCTACTCCAGGTGGTCTCTCATCCCACAGCAGAGGAGCCTGTCCACGTGGCAGTTCCAGGGTTCCGAGAGAGAGTGGAAGTATGCAGGGCTTCCTGAAGCCAGACTTACAAACGCATTGCAGTCACTTCCACATTCCTTTGGCCAAAGCACATCACATTACCAGGCAGCCCATATTCAAAATGTGGGGAAGCTGAGTCCACCCATGACAGAAGAGATGCAAAATCACATTGCCCAGGGTGGGGATATGGCAGACGGTGGCTCGGGGCCGCCAGCTCAGTGGGTCTACTCTGCACCTAATCAGACAAGCCCCGATGGGAACAAAAGAATCCTGACCACGACCGGCATGTAGGAGGCAGGTAGGAAATCCCAGCTGCTGCATAAGTGAGGCCGTACCCCTCGGGTTGTACTCCGAGGAATGTGGTTGTGATCAGTGTGTCTCGTGGCCCCTCTGCTTGGGCAGAGCATCCGCTTATGTTGAGGAGGGGCAGGTAACTCCTGCAGGACCACCACTGAACAAGTGTTCTGAATCCGGTGCTCAGCACCTGTTAAAGTCTCACTCCGTGTTCATCTTTGTTACTCTGGTTGATAAACACGAGCTCTTGTTATTGTGTCTACCACGAGCCTCGTCCTTCTAGACAGAGTTGGTGTCTGTTTTTCTTCTTCAGATGCCCAGTGTCTCTTTCCCCGCCCCTTTCCCCCCTCCCCCTCTTATTCCTCTTTTTCTCTCTCTTACCCTCTTCCTCTTCCTCACTTGGCCTCTCCTCAGGGACATTTAACAGAGAACCCAGCCCAGTGAGCCTTTAATGCAAAGTGACATCTGCTCGGAGTCGAGGGCCCTGGGAGTGCTCCCCAGCAGCAAGTGCCTTTGGCTGCGGAAGCCTTGAGCATAGCGGGGTTCTGGGAATGGCTAAATTGCAGCCTGACGGTGTAGATCAGGAAGGGTCACTGTGCAGAGCGGCTGCCTGATTGGGATGGGTAGAGAGTGCCACCATGGTGCTGCGAGGATTCTCAACAGTTGTCTCCCAGTGGAACATCACCATTTCTGAGCCCAGAGTCTCTCTGAGGCTGTGATGAAGGATCACAACCCTTGGGGGTGAAAGGGGTCTGTTCTAGAAGGACCTGTCCCGACCACTATACCTTGACTGAGCTTTTGCCCATTTAGGGGTACTGGACTGGGCATTTTCTGAGAAGCCTTAGATGAATTTGAATCTAGAACTGGGTTAGAAAAGAAGGGTGTAATGTCTGAGGTGGAAGATGGAGCATCTGTAGTGGTTAAAAGCCAAATGCACGTTGGACCTGGGTTGGAATCTCAGGCTTTCCTTTTACCTGCTGGGTCAGTGCTTCTGTGTATAGTTGTCCAGGATGTACACTGCACAAGGGAGCAAGTCGGAGCTAAACTTCAGGTTGCTCTTTAGTCAGCAAGGCATGCACATAAGCTCAGCACTCCAACTGCCCCCAGTAAGAGACAGGTCCAGTTGGTAATTTTCACAAAGCTGCAGTTTGAGCATGCAGTGACGTGGGCTGGTAGTACTGGAAGAGTTCAACCTCTCTGAATCTCAGTTCCCCCATCTATAAAACAGAGGTGAAAATAGTACCAGAATTACTAGTTTGTTTTTTACATCAAATGTTTGTGAAATACTTAGAATAGTAGAAAGGCCCAATCAATAACGGTTACCCCTAGTGGCTTAAAGGACAGATGACCCGCGTTCAAATTCTGTTCTGTCACTTGCTAACTATACAACCTTGGGCAAGTTATTTAAACAGTCTCAGTTTATTCATCTTTTAAAATGAGGTGATAATAATAATAATAGCTTCCCATGGGTCATGCTGAGGATTAAATGAGCTAATATATTTAAAGTGCTGGTTCAGTACACACATACGTATCAGCCTGATAAACCGTTCTAATGGTGTTATGACCGAGGGTCCACGTGGATGACAGATCAGTCTGAGCTATTGAATTTGCCATGAATAAGCAGCCGTGGATATCGAGGGTGAGTGGTTTGCATGTTGGCAAGCCGACGCGCATTTCCACTGTTCCGCCAAGACTAGGAAGAGATTCTTTGAAATGGTAGTTCTGTCTTTCCACCTGCCATCCTCTTTCCTGGTAATCTAGCCAGTACCACCCACTACTACCCCCTTATAACCCGCTCTCTGTCCACCCTTTCAAGTAAGGGTGGTGCAGAAGGGGCTCAATTTACAGGCTTCAGTGAGCCTGGCTCATTGCCCCAGTCCTACCAAACACTAGCTGTGTGATCTTAGGCAAGTTTCTTAGCCATCGTAAGCCTCAGTTTCTTTGTCTATAAAACGGGAATAATAATAAGTTGCAGGTTCACTGTTAGTCAAGTGTCTAGCGTGCATGAAGAGGCACGCTACAGCTTCAAACATTAGCTGCTGCTGGTGTTATTCCTGGCATAACTGGTATACATGTGTGCGGGTACACACACCAGATTTGCGGCTAGACTCTTGGGAGTTACAAACATAAGTGAGTTCTGCTCCTCAGAAGGATGTGTTTGGATAGAGGTTATACCCATGCTGGGCTTCCCAGTTGGCTTAGTGGTAAAGAATCCCCCTGCCAATGCCAGAGATGTAAGAGATCCAGGTTCCATCCCTGGGTCAGGAAGATCCCCTGGAGGAGGGCATGACAACCCAGTCCAGTATTCTTGCCTGGAGCCTACTACGGACCAAGGAGCCTGGTTCCATGGGGTCCAAAGAGCTGGATATGCCTGAAGCAACTGAACACGCATGCACATCCTTGCTAAGCAGTAACCTAGGCGCAGTGTGGAGGTGAGAACAGAGTTCTGTAGGTGCAGAGGGAGAGTCGCACGTCTGGTGCGCGCACGGCCGTAAAACAGAGGGAGACGGAAAGCAGGAGTCCTTCGGATGGCAGCTCGCGGGTGAACCGCATTCTCAGCCCAGGCAGCTGCGGAGAGCAGCCCTCCGGGCGGTGGGGAAACGGCAGCCGGGCTTGAGTGCTTACTCCTACTCCTGGGCATGAACACACAGTGTGCACTGCATTCCAACAGGTGGGCACCTCCTCCCCTGAGACCACTGTGGGGCAGGGGCTGCCTGAGGTCACCAGAGATCAGAGCCCCAGAACTGGGGGCAAACACCTAAGTTATTAATTCTGCCGCTGAGTCGCCGGAAGGATGCCCCCAGGGCTCTCCTGAGAGCAGGTGAGATGCACTCGCTCCAGGACAGGTAGTCAGGGCTTCTGAAGGGCTTCGAGTTAATCAGTTCTACCCTGGTACCTGAGGCTCACTAAAATTGATATTTAGACCCAGTTACGGGCTGGAGATCACACTGGAGTGCTGGATGATTATGGTCACCCAAGCTTGCTGCTGCTGCTGCTAAGTCACTTCAGTCGTGTCCGACTCTGTGCGACCTCATTGATGGCAGCCCACCAGGCTCCTCCGTCCCTGGGATTCTCCAGGCAAGAACACTGGAGTGGGTTGCCATTTCCTTCTCCAATGCGTGAAAATGAAGTCGCTCAGTCATCTCTGACTCTTCGCGACCCCATGGACTGCAGCCTACCAGGTGCCTCCAGTTTTACGTGTTCCTATCCCCAGCCATCCCTGACAACATAATGGAGTTGGGGAGAGGCCTGAGCAACGCCCAGGAAATGTGTTCTCATCATCGTGGACTTGGTGAGGGGTACCTCTGTCCCAACTCCCCCATTCTCTGCCTGCATCTGTGGGTGGTGAAAGAAAGGCCCCTCCACACACACCAGCCAGAGGGACCTTTGTGAAACAGGAGGTCTGATCTCAGCACACTCTCTTGCTTCAAAACCTACCCTAGTGTGTTTCTAAGGCCTCAGAATGAGATCTGGGTGGACAGGAAGGCCCAGCCCCATCGGACCCCTGCCTTCCTCTGCTGTCACACCTTGGACCCCGCGTCCACATACGGCCCCTCCTGCTCCTTTCTGCCCCTCATGTAGGCCAAGCTCCTTTCTGCCCCAGAAACGTTGCTCTTTTGTTCCTGCTGCCTGGTGCTCTCGCCCAGAATCTTCCTATGTTATCTTCTCGCCATGAGGCCCAAATGCCACCTCTTCAGAAACGTCTTCTCTGACGCTCATCTGAAACGTCACCCCCACCTCTCTCCTGCTCCGTCTTCCTTTAAAGGACTCAGCCCCATATAATGTCATATTTCACAAACATCTGTTGCTCCGTTGCCTCTCTGACTGTAGAACGTAAGTTCCATGGATCTATTTCATTCACTACCCAGCACCCAGGACAATAGGTTTTACCTGGAAGGTGCTCCTGTATTGGAGGGATGAATGAATGAATAAGAAGTAGCAGTGACAATGGACAGAATAAAAACAGTAGTAATAGGGAGAAAAGCCTCTACTCGTTGAGTGCAGGCCATGTTCCTGTCGCCAGGTTAAATGCTTCACCTACGTTTTCTCATCTGATTCTCACAACAAGCCTATTGAGATCAGTGCTATTCCCTCCCTTTTACAGATGAGGGGACTGAGACTTGGAGATGTTAGAAGTAACTCGCCCAAGATGGCCATTGCGTAAGGGGTGATGCTGAGATTCAGATCAGGTCTTAGCCCCCGCTCTGTGTTGATCTGGAATTGCAAAGACAGGAGGCCATTCCCTCTGTACTCTTTCTTTGGCTGAATAGTGCAGGGAGTCTTCTTGCTGTTGACAGAATCACCACTGGCTGCTTCAAAGACAGTGAAGTTGATGAGACTCTGTCTGAAAGTTAAAGTGATTTTCGAATGGAAACATCAGTGGAAAAATACTGGCCACGGGCACCACCATCGAACCGCACCCACCTTGGGATGGTGGTGATGGGGCTGTGCGTCTGACCCTGAGAAAGGCCAGAAGACAGACTTTCCTTGCTTTACTTCATTCAGAAGATGAGCTGTGGTTGCTTTGAAAGTCCCAAGTGGATATGTGGCTTGAGCCATTTACATCTTTTCAAACTGGAACCTTTTTTTTTTTTCCAAAGGGAAACTCTGAAACTGAACTTGAATCTCACAGCTGAGTATGAAGGACATTGACGTGGACTTTCAAAGACTCTAGAATGTCCACTGAGAAGCTGGCTGTCAGGGAAAGCCAGCAGCGTGCATGTGTGTGTGTGTGTGCGCATGTGGGAATGCACAGCCTAGACCACACAGCTTGTGGCCTCTTCCTTGATGCTCTGCGTCCTTCTTCTCTGATGTGAGAGGACGGCCCCCCAGCTTCCTTTGTGTCCTTCTGAGTGACTGTGTCTGCCACTGGCCTTCAGAGTTTAAGCTCCTGACAGATATTAAAGAACGATTCACTTATTACAGCTAAACAGAAAAGCATATGGAAAAAGCAAACTGCATTAACATCTGCTGCCCGGGTTCCATCTGCTCCTGTTGGCTTGGCTTTGCCTCCAGACGTGCCAGCCTGCCAGTTCTCCATGGCTGCTCCTCTTTCCTTCCAGGTCAGGACGGGAGATCTTGCCCGTTCCCTTCAATTCACTCACACAGGACCAGGCACATCCTGGGTGTTTTGGAAACATGGAGAAATGCATGAAAGGCAAGAAGTTGGGAGACAATGGGCTCTGGAGTTCAGACTGTAGATCAGCTGCTTGTTAGCTGTGTGGCCCTGGGCAGGTGACATGCCGTGTCTATACTTGTTTCCTTGTCTGTCAGATGGGCTTAGCAATAGTGGTAGCTACATGTGAGGATCATTGTGAGGGTGAAATGACATAATGACCTAAATCCCTTGCAATGGGGCAGAGGGTAGGGGCACAGAGTAAGTGGGTGCATGCCCAGGCGCTCAGTCGTGTCCAGCTCTTTGCGACCCCACGGACTGCAGCCTGCCAGTCTTTGTCCATGGAACTTTCCAGGCAGGCATACTGGAGTGGGTTGCCATTTCCTTCTCCAGGGGATCTTCCTGACCCAGGGATTGAACCCAAGTCTCCTGCATTGACAGGTGGATTCTTCACCACCGAGCCACCTGGGAAGCCCCACAGTAAAGTGTACAGTAAATCCTAATTCTTGCTTTCAGTAAGAATGCTTATGCCCACCCCCACCTGTGTTACTCATCCCTTTTTCTACAGTTTTACAACTTGACTTAAAAAGGGTCACCTACAGCATGGTCTTTCAGCCCCCTGGGAGGAGTTTCCACTGTGCCACAGACACCCTTAAGGATGCAGTGCCTTCTCCCCACCATCCTCCTTGGAGAGCTTCAAGCTGGAGGCTCCCAGAGCATTGTTCCATGGGGAGAATGAAAGGTGCCCATGCCCCTCGCAGAACTGGGCCCACTCAGGGCCAGGCAGCCTCTTCTGGGCTTCGTCTGCAGCTGCCTCCTCCCACCTGAGCTGATTTTTGCCTCTAGCTAGCAAGACAAAAAAGGACATTGACGTGGACTCTCAAAGACTCTAGAATGTCCACTGAGAAGCTGGCTGTCAGGGAAAGCCAGCAGCGTGCATGTGTGTGTGTGTGTGCGCATGTGGGAATGCACAGCCTAGACCACACAGCTTGTGGCCTCTTCCTTGATGCTCTGCGTCCTTCTTCTCTGATGTGAGAGGACGGCCCCCCAGCTTCCTTTGTGTCCTTCTGAGTGACTGTGTCTGCCACTGGCCTTCAGAGTTTAAGCTCCTGACAGATATTAAAGAACGATTCACTTATTACAGCTAAACAGAAAAGCATATGGAAAAAGCAAACTGCATTAACATCTGCCGCCCGGGTTCCATCTGCTCCTGTTGGCTTGGCTTTGCCTCCAGACGTGCCAGCCTGCCAGTTCTCCATGGCTGCTCCTCTTTCCTTCCAGGTCAGGACGGGAGATCTTGCCCGTTCCCTTCAATTCACTCACACAGGACCAGGCACATCCTGGGTGTTTTGGAAACATGGAGAAATGCATGAAAGGCAAGAAGTTGGGAGACAATGGGCTCTGGAGTTCAGACTATAGATCAGCTGCTTGTTAGCTGTGTGGCCCTGGGCAGGTGACATGCCGTGTCTATACTTGTTTCCTTGTCTGTCAGATGGGCTTAGCAATAGTGGTAGCTACATGTGAGGATCATTGTGAGGGTGAAATGACATAATGACCTAAATCCCTTGCAATGGGGCAGAGGGTAGGGGCACAGAGTAAGTGGGTGCATGCCCAGGCGCTCAGTCGTGTCCAGCTCTTTGCGACCCCACGGACTGCAGCCTGCCAGTCTTTGTCCATGGAACTTTCCAGGCAGGCATACTGGAGTGGGTTGCCATTTCCTTCTCCAGGGGATCTTCCTGACCCAGGGATTGAACCCAAGTCTCCTGCATTGACAGGTGGATTCTTCACCACCGAGCCACCTGGGAAGCCCCACAGTAAAGTGTACAGTAAATCCTAATTCTTGCTTTCAGTAAGAATGCTTATGCCCACCCCCACCTGTGTTACTCATCCCTTTTTCTACAGTTTTACAACTTGACTTAAAAAGGGTCACCTACAGCATGGTCTTTCAGCCCCTGGGAGGAGTTTCCACTGTGCCACAGACACCCTTAAGGATGCAGTGCCTTCTCCCCACCATCCTCCTTGGAGAGCTTCAAGCTGGAGGCTCCCAGAGCATTGTTCCATGGGGAGAATGAAAGGTGCCCATGCCCCTCGCAGAATTGGGCCCACTCAGGGCCAGGCAGCCTCTTCTGGGCTTCGTCTGCAGCTGCCTCCTCCCACCTGAGCTGATTTTTGCCTCTAGCTAGCAAGACAAACCAAATGTTGTTATTTTAGTATCTGGTCGCCTGTCGGAAATAATTTCTAAAAACGTTTTTCCTCTTTTACTCCCCTGGCTCCCTTGAAGCAGCCACAGCTGTAGACGGATTAAGACAGGATAGCGGGGAGCCCCTGGCCCTTACGGGAGGGGCTGTGGTGTGGTGATCAGTTGCTACTTACAGGCTGGGGTGAGTCTTCAGCAAGCCACTTCACCTCCCTGTGCCTCAGTTTCGTGGCCTAGAAAATGGGAATGCCAACCCTGCTGGCCGCCAAGGGCTGCTGTGAGGTTTAAGTGAGTTAGTCCATGCAAGGTGCTTAAAAGCCATGTGGCATGTGTTAAGTGCTGCTCATTGCCGCTGTTGTTCCTGGGAAGCAGAAAGTGACCTCAAACAGCTGTGGGCAGGGGGACAGCCTGATTAGGGAGGAGGAGCTATCGCAGCCAGTCCTGATCCATCCCTACACTTGAGAACTTGGCGGGGGCCGGTGGGGGGAACTTCAATCCCTTTCCTAAGATCTCTGGTAGGGCCCATAGACCTGTAGAATCCTAGAGCATCTGTGTGATAAGAAACTGACTGTGGGATAAATTGTTTCAGTCGTGTCCAACTCTTTGCAACCCTCTGGGCTGTAGGCTCCTCTGTCCATGGAGATTCTCCAGGCAAGAATACTGCAGTGGGTTGCCATACCTTCCTCCAGAGGGGTCTTCTCAACCCAGGAATCTAATCCACATCTCTTACATCTCCTGCATTGGCAGGTGGGTTCTTTACCACTAGCGCCACCTAGGAAACCCTAAGGAACTGACTGTTCCCATGTTTTTCCAAGATAGGTGTGTCCTTCCAGGATCATTTGGGACACTCCATGGGCTTGAACAACTTTGATTCATCCAGGGAGAAAGTGAATGCCTTTTCCACAGTCCTTAAGTCTGTTTGATGACATCAAGGAGAACGTCTCAGCTTGGTGATAGCATGATTTTAGCATCTGACCCTTTACAAGAGTGAGCCCTGGGCTTCTGCCCTTAAGCAGTCAACTTGATCTAGCCTGGGATGGGATACCATTGTTTTCTTTTCCTTGTGTTCAGATTTCTAGGAACTCCTTCATAGCTCAGTTGATAAAGAATCCGCCTGCAATGCAGGAAACCCCAGTTCAATTCCTGGGTCGGGAAGATCGGCTGGAGAAGGGATAGGCTACCCGCCTCCAGTATTCTTGAGCATCCCTGTGGCTCAGCTGGTAAAGAATCTGCCTGCAGTGTGGGAGACCTGGGTTTGATCCCTGGGTTGGGAAGAACCCATGGAGAAGGGAAAGGCTACCCACTCCAGTATTCTAACCTGGAAAATTCCATGGACTGTATAGTCCATGGGGTCCCAAAGAGATGGACACGACTGAGTGACTTTCACTTTTTCTGGCGATCAACTTTTCATAGTATATGTGTAGACATTTAAATGGTAGCCAATTAAAATCAGTAAGTAAATGGGGAAGGTGTTAGAACATACTGTCCTATCCCAGCACCCCCAGTTTGCAGAATGATGGTGAACAGGGTCCAGAGAGTGCCAGGTCGCCTGATTCACGACCAGAGGCTGGAGAGGACTGAGCTGGGCTTAGCACCTCTGGCTACACATCGGCATCACCTGGGAGCTTTGAAAAGTTCCGGTCCTCTGGCTTCAGCTCATACCAACTCAGTCAGTATCTCCCTGGTGGATGAAACTGGACACTGCCTGGAGGTGACCCCTTGAGCCATTTTCTGCACAGAGAGTGAGCCTGGGGTGGATCTGAATTCGCAGGCGTGGCAGCCCGTGGAGAAACTGCCAGCTCTTTTTCTGTATGTGCTGTGCTCTGCTTAGTCGCTCAGATGTGTCCTACTCTCTGTGACCCTATGGACTGTAGCCCGCCAGGCTCCTCTGTCCACGGGATTCTCCAGGCAAGTGGGTTGCCATGCCCTCCTCCAGGGGGTCTTCCTGACCCAGGGATCTAACCCGCTTTGGCAGCTGGGTTCGTCTAGGAAGCCCCACAGCGGCAGGCACTGTGATTTAACTCCTCAATCTGTGTGGCCATGAACAAGTGCCTTTACCTCTCTGAGCCTCTGTTTACTCATTTGTCAAAAAGGATATCCTCCGACTAACAGGGGTGTTGTTTCCAGTGATGATCTGTGTTTGCAGCTCTGTCCTATGTACTTTCCCAGCAATGACTTGTTTCATCCTCATACCGATTCTGTGAGTGGCTACAGCTGGGAAGCCTGCCCCGAATCACAGCATTTCGAAATGGTGCAGAGACCCCGGTATTCTGGTCTCGAGTACAGCTGGGCAGCGCTGCCTGCTGTAAGGCTGTTGTTGCTGCTTAGTCGCTCAGTCGTGTCCAATACTTTGTGACCCCATAGACTATAGCCCCAGGCCCCTCTGTCCATGGGATTCTCCAGGCAAGAATACTGGAGTGGGTTGCCATTCCCTTCTCCATCTAAGGCTGTTGGGAACATTCAATAGGAGACGGCATGAAAAATGCTGCCCAAGTGGCAGTGATGAAAGGTGCATTGGGGGGAAGGGGCTGCATCGTAAAACCCTGAACACCCCGTGTCAGCTTGGATTCTCCCGCTCTCAGCTGTGGGAGTGTGGGTTCAACAGACAATATTCTGTTCTCTTCCCGAGATCCAGCCAGGAGGGGAAAGTTCACGGTTGGCCTGGTCCAAGTTCGGGCACTTAGGAGGCTTGAGAGATGAGGCTGCGAGACTGTATAGTCCATGGGGTCCCAAAGAGATGGACACGACTGAGTGACTTTCACTTTTTCTGGCGATCAACTTTTCTAGTATATGTGTAGACATTTAAATGGTAGCCAATTAAAATCAGTAAGTAAATGGGGAAGGTGTTAGAACATACTGTCCTATCCCAGCACCCCCAGTTTGCAGAATGATGGTGAACAGGGTCCAGAGAGTGCCAGGTCGCCTGATTCACGACCAGAGGCTGGAGAGGACTGAGCTGGGCTTAGCACCTCTGGCTACACATCGGCATCACCTGGGAGCTTTGAAAAGTTCCGGTCCTCTGGCTTCAGCTCATACCAACTCAGTCAGTATCTCCCTGGTGGATGAAACTGGACACTGCCTGGAGGTGACCCCTTGAGCCATTTTCTGCACAGAGAGTGAGCCTGGGGTGGATCTGAATTCGCAGGCGTGGCAGCCCGTGGAGAAACTGCCAGCTCTTTTTCTGTATGTGCTGTGCTCTGCTTAGTCGCTCAGATGTGTCCTACTCTCTGTGACCCTATGGACTGTAGCCCGCCAGGCTCCTCTGTCCACGGGATTCTCCAGGCAAGTGGGTTGCCATGCCCTCCTCCAGGGGGTCTTCCTGACCCAGGGATCTAACCCGCTTTGGCAGCTGGGTTCGTCTAGGAAGCCCCACAGCGGCAGGCACTGTGATTTAACTCCTCAATCTGTGTGGCCATGAACAAGTGCCTTTACCTCTCTGAGCCTCTGTTTACTCATTTGTCAAAAAGGATATCCTCCGACTAACAGGGGTGTTGTTTCCAGTGATGATCTGTGTTTGCAGCTCTGTCCTATGTACTTTCCCAGCAATGACTTGTTTCATCCTCATACCGATTCTGTGAGTGGCTACAGCTGGGAAGCCTGCCCCGAATCACAGCATTTCGAAATGGTGCAGAGACCCCGGTATTCTGGTCTCGAGTACAGCTGGGCAGCGCTGCCTGCTGTAAGGCTGTTGTTGCTGCTTAGTCGCTCAGTCGTGTCCAATACTTTGTGACCCCATAGACTATAGCCCCAGGCCCCTCTGTCCATGGGATTCTCCAGGCAAGAATACTGGAGTGGGTTGCCATTCCCTTCTCCATCTAAGGCTGTTGGGAACATTCAATAGGAGACGGCATGAAAAATGCTGCCCAAGTGGCAGTGATGAAAGGTGCATTGGGGGGAAGGGGCTGCATCGTAAAACCCTGAACACCCCGTGTCAGCTTGGATTCTCCCGCTCTCAGCTGTGGGAGTGTGGGTTCAACAGACAATATTCTGTTCTCTTCCCGAGATCCAGCCAGGAGGGGAAAGTTCACGGTTGGCCTGGTCCAAGTTCGGGCACTTAGGAGGCTTGAGAGATGAGGCTGCGAGGTTACGAGCACAGGCATTGCCATCAGACCAACCTGAGTTTGAGCCCTTCCTGCCCATGTGACACTGGGTGAGTCACGTGACCTCCTCTCTGGGCCTCAGTTTGCTCTTAGGTCACGTGTGGATGCTAATGTCTCAGAGACCAATGTAGGGACTGCTCTGGGGGTCTGGTGGTTAGCTTCCACTGCAGGGTGCATGGATTTAACCCCTGGTCAGGGATCTTAATCCCCCATGCCGCGAGGTGCAACCAAAAAAAAAGAAAAAAAAATCAGTGTGAAGGTTAACTGAGGGGTAAGGTGAAGGTGAAGGTGAAGTCGCTCAGTCATGCCCAACTCTTTGCAACCCTGTGGACTGTAACCTACTAGGCTTCTCCATCCATGGGATTCTCCAGGCAAGAATACTGGAGTGGATTGTCATTTCCTTCTCCAGGGAATCTTCCCAACCGAGGTATCAAACCGGGTCTCCCACACTGGAGGCAGATGCTTTAACCTCTGAGCCACCAGGGGAAGCAGGTGTAGGCAATCTCCCAGGTAGCAAGTGACAGCTGGCAGGGGACGAGGCAGGTGGCAGGACAGAGCAGGACGCTGGGAGGTGAGCAGGGCCTGCTTTACTGGGGGAGTTGCAATGACTTGGGCATCTGGCCGGGATTTAGTAGTCAGCATGGAAGTCCCTGTCTTGCTGCCTCAAACTCTTCTTGTGTGAAAAAATCTTAATGGGTATAGTGCCTGAGGGAAAGGAAAGTGACCTGCCCTGTGGCAATAGGGAGCCAGGAGCCTGGAGGAGACCCTGGAGGGCCCCCAAGAGGCTGAAGACAGAGAAAAACTTCTTAGAGACCCATCCAGGCTGAAGGCAGCCTGTCTTCAGAACCTTGGTGCAGTGAGTAGCTTGCAGTCTGTAAAGTTCACGGAAAGAGCCATCTAGTGGCCTGAACTACTGTGATCCATCGGGTCTCCCAGAACCGCCTTCTGCTGGGTCTGTTTCACGGGTCGTTTGAGGATAAAGGGGAGCTCCTTTGTCTAGAAGTCAGGACACATCTACCAGGGAAGGTCCACTGAGCAGCCCCTGAATAAGGAACTTGTCCAGTAGCAGACCCTTTCCTACCTGGATGGCAGGTGTTCTGGGGAGGAGGGTCATCTCTGAAACAGGAGGGGCAGGAGGAGGCAGAAACAGCCCTCTCCCTTGTCACCTGGGCACCCGGCCCTGCTCCAGTCCCCCTTCTCACTCTCTCAGCTCTCTGGGGCTGGCCTGGCCCGGCCCTTCAGCCTACCTAAAGAACCTCTTCCGGCTTCAGTTCCCTCATCTTTGAAATGGGTGACTATGTATATAACTGAGTCACTTTGCTGAACACGGGAAACTAACACAACATTGTAAATCAACTATACTCCACTGTAAATTTAAAAAATTTAAAGTAATAAAATTTCTAATCAAAAATTAAATACAATGGATGGATAAAAATAATAGACACTTGGCATTATATCTACGACACATCCTATCTGTTTTTCCTGAGTCGTTGGTAAGTTGCTGGTCTATTTCATTCTATTAGAATGTGTGTTTTATAAGAGCAGGTGTCTCCAGATCTTAGTGATAGACACAGTGCTTCTGCCAGGGACAGTGGCTGGCACATACTCGGCACTCAGTAAATACACATGAATGGATGCACCACAGAAGGTTATTATAGAAGCTGGGATGAAATGGTGCGGGTGATATTTACCTTCCATTCTCTGTGCTTTGACCTGTGCCTTTGCGCTAAGTTGGTATATCTTCTCATTGACTTTATGAGGTTTAGATATTATTATACCTGTTTTACATAGGAAGGACCAAGGCTCAGAGAGGTTTGCCAACTTTCCCAAGGTCACACAGCTAGCAAGTGGCAGGGCCAAGTTTCAAATTCAGAAGAGTGACCTCAGAGCACGCTCCTGTAACCCGTCAGCATGTCCCAGGGGCAATGATTGCCCATTGCCCCCTTTTGGCTCAGCGCAGTATGAGAGATGAACAGAAGACACATCCCCTCTGAAGGGAGGGACTAGAACTCTCCTTTCAGGGGAGAGCAGGACACTCAAAAGTTGGTTGTGAGGAGGTTTTCTGCCCTGAAGCCCGACAGAGAATGTCAGGGACTTGGTTACGAACAGCACATGCCACCCATGCAGCACAGCGCCCCCAGGCCAGGAGGCAGAGGTCATTTTCCAAAGGTGTTAAAGTGGGCTCACCTCCATCCACGGCCCCCACTGGAGGTGACCATTCTTTGTCTGCCTACGCGCTCAGTCGCTCAGTCATGTCTGACTCTTTGTGACCCCAAGGACTATAGCCCGCCAGGCTCCTCTGTTCATGTGATTCTCCAGGCAAGAATACTGAAGTGGATTGCCATGCCTCCATCCAGGCGATCTTCCTGACCCAGGGATCGAACCCATGTCTCCTGCATTGCAGGTGGATTCTTTACAGCTGGGCCGCCTGGGCCATTCTGCACAGCATGCCGAACCTCACATGAACAGGAGGCTTCTCCAGTTTGCCAAGGGTTAGGCCCATAAACCAGAGAAGCCAATGGCACCCCACTTCAGTGCTCTTGCCTGGAGAATCTCATGGATGAAGGAGCAGCCCATGGGGTCGCAAAGAGTTGGACACGACTGAGCGACTTCACTTTCACTTTTCACTTTCATGCATTGGAGAAGGAAATGGCAACCCACTCCAGTGTTCCTGCCTGGAGAATCCCAGGGATGGCAGAGCCTGGTGGGCTGCTGTCTGTGGGATCGCACAGAGTCGGACACGACTGATGTGACTTAGCAGCAGCAGCAGCAGCAGCAGCAGGCCCTGAAACAGGCAACCTTTTTCGGGAACTTAGCCATAAAACTTTGCGTGGAGGCCCCGTCCCTGGGAGGGCGGGCCAAGGCAAGCACAGGCTCATAAAGGAGATTTAGGGAGACGACAGCAGCATATTCATTTGTGCCTCTGCATAGTAAAGATAATTTATTGGCAGCTGCTGGGACGCTCAGCTCTGAAATCACATGGATGGGAATATTAGGTGTCTTTCCCTTGCTCCCTCTCCCCACCCCAAATGGCTCTGACTTTCAGATGGTGTAAATTAATTGGGTTTGTGTGTGTGTATAAGTGCATATATATTTATTTATTTACAGGCATCTTTCCTTATTTATCTCAACTGGCTCTGTGAGCATTTACATTTCTTCAGAGACTCTGCAGTAATGAGCTTACAAGTGGGTCATTCATTACCCACTTGTGGCAGGAGGCGAGGGGAGGGCATGGGGGACCTGGCAGATCCAAAGGATGAGTTTGATTCATCAGCAGGAGGGCCCATTTGTCTCCTCAAGGGCCCCTTCCCCAGAGGACCAGGATGAGAGAAGAGCACAAACAGGAGATGCCGAAGCAAGGAGTGCTTCCCAGGAGCTGGGACAAGAGACTCAGGGAAGGTGTGTAGGGAAATAAAACCAGGACAAATAGCGTGTTGGGGTTGAGAGAGTGCAGAACTGAGTTAGCCTCAAGTTATGGAGACAAAGAATTGATGCTTTTGAACTGTGGTGTTGGAGAAGACTCTTAAGAGTCCCTTGGACTGCAAGGAGATCCAACCAGTCAATCCTAAAGGAGATCAATCCTGAATATCCATTGGAAGGACGAATGCTGAAGCTGAAACTCCAGTAGTTTGGCCACCTGATGCAAAGAGTTGACTCACTGGAAAAAACCCTGATGATGGCAAAGATTGAAGGCAGGAGGAGAAGGGGATGACAGGATGAGATGATTAGATGGCACCACCAACTCAATGGACAGGCATTTGAGCAAGCTCCAGGAGATGGTGAAGGACTGGGCAGCCTGGCATGCTGCAGTCCATGGAGTTGCAAAAACTGAGTGACTGAACAGCAAGGGAGACAAAGCAGAAAGGCAAGAGGACTTTACACCGAGGACTCAAGTTATTCAAGTAACCCTCTGCCTGCTGACCCCCTCTCTTCTTTAAAGATTTCAGCCCACTTAGTGATTGCTTTCTGTTAGGGTCTTTGCTGGAGGTAGAGTCACACCCCCTAGGGGTTGTTTTGGGTACCCATGGGACACTCCACCAAGGCTGGTTGTTAACAGCCCTAGGGAGTAGAGTGTAGGTTTTATACCCATGCTGTGTGATTTGGAGCATGTTACTCAACCTCTCTGTGCCCCCATACATTCACCTGTCAAATGTTAGTTATTGTTGTTCAGCCGCTAAGTTGTCTCTGACTCTTTGCAACCCCACGGGCTGCAGCATGCCAGGCCTCTCTGTCCTCCACTGTCTCCAACAGTTTGCTCAAATTCATGTCCGTTTCTTCTGCGATGCTATCTAATCACCTTTTGTGAGACATCTTCATTATGACCTGTTCGTCTTGGGTGGCTCTCCAAGGTGGCTCAAGCTTCATTGCAAGCTTCATAGCAAGCCCCTTCACCAGGACAAGGATGCTAATAGTACCTACCCAAAAGAGTTGTTCTGGGATTTTTTGTCAGCTGTGTTGTTGTTCAGTTGCCAAGTCGTGTCAGACTCTTTGCATCCCCGTGAATTGCAGCATGCCAGGAGTTCCTATCCTTCACTGTCTCCTGGAGTTTGCTCAGACTCCTGTCCATTGAGTTGATGATGCCATCCAACCATCTCATCCTCGGTCATCCCCTTCTTCTCCTGCCTTCAATCTTTCCCAGCATCAGGGTCTTTTCCAATGAGTCAGTTCTTTGCATCAGGTGGCCAAAGTATTGGAGCTTCAGCTTCAGCATCAGTCCTTCCAGTGAATATTCAGGACTGATTTCCTTTAGGATTGACTAGTTGAATCTCTTTACAGTCCAAGGGACTCTCAAGAGTCTTCTCCAACACCACAGTTCAGAAGCATCAATTCTTCGGTGCTCAGCTTTCATTATAGTCCAACTCTCACATCCATACAGACTATTGGAAAAACTGTAGCTTTGACTAGACAGACCTTTGTCGGCAAAGTAATGGCTCTGCTTTTTAATATGCTGTCTAGGTTTGTCATTGCTTTTCTTCAAGGAGCATGTGTCTTTTAATTAAGTATAATTAAAAAGCATCTTTTAATTAGGCATGTATATTGAGGTCTAATTGACAAAATTGTAAGATATTAAAGTGTTCAATGTGCAGATTTGATATAGAGATACATTTCCCCCCACTGGGTTCATTAACACATTGTTCTGGAATTTTTAAGGATAATCAAGTGTCAAGTGTTAGTGCAGTGCTTAGAATTAATGTTCATAAGTGTTAGCTACTATCGTTGTTATTAGAAGTTTGAGTTTCGCTGGGCTTGCTTGCCTGTGATTCCCTGTCTGCCTCTTAAACATGCTCTTTCCTCTGAAGTTCGGGCAGGAAAACCGCTTTCTTTGTGAAAACCTTCTCTGCTCTCCTTGGACCTGGATTCTTGATGAAACCCTCGGCACACATTCATCACCACTCTGCTTCCCTTCGCTCTCATCCTGAAACACTGTGTGTCCACTCCCACTTCCCTCCACCAACAACAGGAAGCGTGTTTTAAGTCCCTTTGGGAGTAGGCACCCAGTTAAAGTATGTAGGGTGAATGAACCAGTGATTCTCAACCCTGTCGGACCCAGCCACTCTTCATGCAATAAATCTTTTAAAAATAATTCCTTTTATCTATTGTGAAACAAAATCCATACTTGTTACAACCTACTTACATTCACAGCTCCGAAACAGATCAATACACTGCCTTGATAATAATATAACAATTGTGTTCAAAGTAATTTGAAATAAAAATAATGTGTATTTTGTTCTGTAAATGATCAAGCATAACACCTTCAGACAAGCACTTCCCAAACTGTAATGTGCAAACAACTCCCCAGGGCATCTTGTTCAAATGCAGATTCAGTGGTCCAGGCGGGAGCCTGAGAACCTCCGTTTCTAACAGACTCCCAGGGATGCTGATGTAGCCAGCTGTCGGGCCTCCCTTTGTGTCAAGGGGCTAGAAACACATGAAAAGGTCAGGTGCTGGATGTTGACTCACCAAGAATTACAATTACAAATGCACGTGGAGAACAGGTGTGTTTGTTGGTAACTTACAGACATAGCTTGTGTGTCTGTTGATGACAGGATTTTTTAAAAATCATGCTAAAAGTCTGAATGATGTAAGATCTCCCCTTGAGTTAAAGATAGTTACTTTCCTGGAAAATTCAGTTCTACTAAAATCACTCAAAAGTACTCTGTCATATGTAAACTTGTATGAGGTTCCTGACCTGCATAATTAAAAACCAGTTGTTCGCCCACATGACAGGTAGAGACATTCAGAAGTCTTGCCGGATGTGGGATGATTCTTCAGTGCTTTGGAAATATGCTTGCTAGGGATTTGATGTCCCCCATCGCTCTCTGCCAGGAACATCCCACAGTCACTGTGGCAACTGAAATGGCAAACATGTTTTCTGAACACTCCTCAAGGGGCAATCCCACGACTATGGAAAACCCTGGAATAAAAGGATTCCTTAAGGACTCTTGAGATCTTTGAGGCAAGGCCCTGAAGTTGAGTTACTTGAGAATCCTGGGTCCTTAGTTTCAAGCAGGCTCACAACGTGCAGTGGGTGAGGGGACCTGCGCCACGCTGGACAAGAGCGTGATGATCTGTAGAGCAGCCGCCCCTTCTCAGTACTACCAGCCACCGCTCAGTCCCAGATGGACATCACATGCAGAATCCCAGCCCACTGCTGCCAGACCTCCTGGTGCTTCAAGAGGGGTGAAAATCCAGTTTTTAAGATGGAATCTCTATACCTTGAAATGTTGGCTGGAACTATAAACCGAGACATGAGTACCCCGTACAAAGCAAACCAACCCCTTGATAGAACCATGAAGTCCCAGTTATGACCTCTAGTTTAAATCTGGGGGGTTTCCCTGGCGGCTCAGTGGTAAAGAACCCACCTGCTATTACAGGAGACACAGGTTCGATCCCTGGGTCAGGAAGATCCCCTGGAGAAGGCAATGGCCACCCACTCCAGTATTCTTCCTGAAAAAATCCCATGAACAGAGGAGCCTGGCAGGCTATATCGTCCATGGGGTTGCAAAGAGATGAACACGACTTAGCGACTAAACAACAACTTAAATTAGGGATGTGCCAGCAGCTTGGGGTCTAGCCACTTGCTTGAATGAATGTCCCCCCTCCTTAGGGTGACCCCATTTCCAGCAGGGGAGTCTAACCCTCCTCCCACTTCCCTCCTTGCAGGCGCAGTTTCTCCCCACCTCCTCCAGATCCTCCCTGCTCCCTCCAGCACGCCTTTCTTAGTTAACTTGGGCCCTTTCTGCAGCCATCTCTTTCTCCCTGGCCTAGCTCTTCTGTTCTGTCCACTTGGACTGGCCACTTGGGGCTGTTGTTGCCACATGGGGGCAGGGCTTGAGCCACTGAGGGCTGTCAACAGGGTTCTCTGGAGCACACGCCCGTGGAGCCGTGCTTCTCCACAAGGGGTGATTTTTGGCCCCCAGGATATGTCTGGCAATGTCTAGAGACATTTTTAGTTTTCACACGAGTGTTACTGTCATCTAATAGGGAGAGATCATAGATGCTGCTAAACACTCTAGAATGTACGGGACAGCTTCCACAAAGAGATGTGACTTGCCCCCAGATATCCCTAGCATCACAGTTGAGAAAGTCTGTCTTGGAGAAATCCAGAAGGCTTTGTTACTGAAGCTAGACTGGGTTGTTCACTGTGACTGTCACACCCTCCTGGTGGGGCTAGAAGGACACTGTGGCTCCAGTCTGGACTCCTGTGTGGACACAGCAATACAGAGCTGAGGTCCAGGCCACGTGGCCTTGGGCAGCGTCAGGGATAAACAAGGCCATAAGGACAGATTTCAACGGGCGAGATCTTGTTGCATGTGCACTAGGGGAATGGGTCCAATGTGAACTGAATGCCACTGAGACTTGTACAGAGAGACTGGTCTCTTAAAGGGAACATGAGGGCATAGTGAGGGGGTGAGCAGGGCTTGAGCAGAGTCAGGGCAGTGAGGACGGACAGAGAGCAGGAAGGGGGTGGGGGGCCCTGTCCCCATGAAACTCATCTAGGTTTGCCGGCTGGTCCTTCTCCAAGCTAGTCCTCTCCCTTGCACAGGGGCTGGGAGGGTGCTGGGGCCCTGTCCTAGGGGGTTAGCTGGAGCAAACTCGATTCTGTGGGCAGCCTTCTGTTTTCTCAGGCAGGCGCTAGCAGGGGACTAGAATCATCCAAGGGCTGTGTCCTTGAGCTGTCAGAAACAGTGTTAGTGTTTGCTCTAGTCTTTACAGGCCCAGGTTGAGGCCATGTTGAGAAGGGGCTCAGGCTTGACTACAGTTTGGTCAAAGGGAGCATCTTTGCCACCAAGTCAGTCTTCCTCCCAGAGGGTGTCCCAGGCCTTTAGGGTTCTGCCTCTCTCTATAAAACTGCTTATCATCACTGCATTTCCAGTTGACCTAGATTTCCACCCGTGTGTGTATTTATCGTGTATGCAAGTAAAATACAAACCCACAGGCCTGCTGTATAGGGAAAAATTCAACATAAAAAGGTCCTCAACTTTTTATTTCCTCAGTGAGTAGGTATTTCGGATAAGTCCGTATTATGTCGGCAATTCTCAAACTTGTTGGTCTCTGTGGACCCCCTTCTATTTTCAAATATTGTTTCAGACCCCCAAGGAGCTTTTCTTTATGTAGGTTATATCTATCAATTATTTGTTATATGTTGAAATTTAAACTAGGGCATTCTCAACAATGGTTATTTATTGATTTACTTAAAATAATTATAACTCATTACATGTCTGTATAAGTAAAAACTTTTATGAAAAATACGAATGTTTTACACAACCAAAACAAATTTCATGAGAAGAGGCATTGTTTTGCATTTTTGCAAATCTTTGTAATATCTGGCTTAATAGAAGACAGCTGGATTCTCACATTTGCTTCTGCTTTCAATCTGCTATGATTTCACACATCATGGATCCTCTGCAAAACTCCACTGTGTGCTTGTGTGAGAGGAGAGTGAATAAAGGAAAATAACATCTTCAAATTGTGATGAAAGTAGTGAAAGTAGTGACCTTTAAGGGTCCCCTAGGGGTTCTCAGAGCACACTTAGAGAACCACTTCATTAGATCATTACTGTAAGCATTAATTCCAATTTAATCCATTGTAGCTAACATTTATTCAGGTCTAGGCTTTATCCTGAGTGCTTTACATGTGTTAACTCTGAACTCTCGTGAAAGTTAGGCAGGTACTAGTTATTATGCCCATTTTACAGAGAGGAAGACTGAGGCTCTCTATGTTAGCTACTGTGCCCTGGGTCACACAGTGAGCAAATGGCAGAGGCTGGATAGACTTGATTGCACTTCACCTCCCCACCCTGCCCTTCCAAATGGGTGATGGAGCACCAGCTAAAAATGTCAACTGAGTGGTGAGTATGTATCAAGCCCTCATGCTAAATGTTCTGTTGTCAACTAGAATTAAATATGAGTGTGCCCTATTATTTAATCTCTCCCTCACCTTTGCAAAGTAGGTCTTCCGACCTCTTCTTTTTGGTAGATGAGAAAATTGAGGCCCTGAGAGGCTAAGTTCCTTAGAGCAAACTCGATTCTGTGGGCAGCCTTCTGTTTTCTCAGGCAGGCGCTAGAAGGGGACTAGAATCATCCAAGGGCTGTGTCCTTGAGCTGTCAGAAACAGTGTTAGTGTTTGCTCTAGTCTTTACAGGCCCAGGTTGAGGCCATGTTGAGAAGGGGCTCAGGCTTGACTACAGTTTGGTCAAAGGGAGCATCTTTGCCACCAAGTCAGTCTTCCTCCCAGAGGGTGTCCCAGGCCTTTAGGGTTCTGCCTCTCTCTATAAAACTGCTTATCATCACTGCATTTCCAGTTGACCTAGATTTCCACCCGTGTGTGTATTTATCGTGTATGCAAGTAAAATACAAACCCACAGGCCTGCTGTATAGGGAAAAATTCAACATAAAAAGGTCCTCAACTTTTTATTTCCTCAGTGAGTAGGTATTTCGGATAAGTCTGTATTATGTCGGCAATTCTCAAACTTGTTGGTCTCTGTGGACCCCCTTCTATTTTCAAATATTGTTTCAGACGCCCAAGGAGCTTTTCTTTATGTAGGTTATATCTATCAATTATTTGTTATATGTTGAAATTTAAACTAGGGCATTCTCAACAATGGTTATTTATTGATTTACTTAAAATAATTATAACTCATTACATGTCTGTATAAGTAAAAACTTTTATGAAAAATACGAATGTTTTACACAACCAAAACAAATTTCATGAGAAGAGGCATTGTTTTGCATTTTTGCAAATCTTTGTAATATCTGGCTTAATAGAAGACAGCTGGATTCTCACATTTGCTTCTGCTTTCAATCTGCTATGATTTCACACATCATGGATCCTCTGCAAAACTCCACTGTGTGCTTGTGTGAGAGGAGAGTGAATAAAGGAAAATAACATCTTCAAATTGTGATGAAAGTAGTGAAAGTAGTGACCTTTAAGGGTCCCCTAGGGGTTCTCAGAGCACACTTAGAGAACCACTTCATTAGATCATTACTGTAAGCATTAATTCCAATTTAATCCATTGTAGCTAACATTTATTAGGTCTAGGCTTTATCCTGAGTGCTTTACATGTGTTAACTCTGAACTCTCGTGAAAGTTAGGCAGGTACTAGTTATTATGCCCATTTTACAGAGAGGAAGACTGAGGCTCTCTATGTTAGCTACTGTGCCCTGGGTCACACAGTGAGCAAATGGCAGAGGCTGGATAGACTTGATTGCACTTCACCTCCCCACCCTGCCCTTCCAAATGGGTGATGGAGCACCAGCTAAAAATGTCAACTGAGTGGTGAGTATGTATCAAGCCCTCATGCTAAATGTTCTGTTGTCAACTAGAATTAAATATGAGTGTGCCCTATTATTTAATCTCTCCCTCACCTTTGCAAAGTAGGTCTTCCGACCTCTTCTTTTTGGTAGATGAGAAAATTGAGGCCCTGAGAGGCTAAGTTCCTTTCCCTGTATCTCAGAGTTAAGGGGCAGAGGCTGGATTCCAAGTCAAGCCAGTGGTACCCATGCAGCTCCCTCCCTCCTCACCCAAAGCTGCGCATCCCGTTAACATGAGTAAATCTGCTAAATTACACCAGGCTTATTACTGAGGGTTTTATTAAAGCCTGGCCTGCTCGTGCCCGGCGAGGCCCCCGAGTTTCTAAGTGCTGGCTGGCCCTGCCACTCTTTGTGCATACGAATGAGCCAGCGAGGGGCCTCTGAGAGATCTGTTTGCATTGGCAGCTGGGGTAATTGCATGTCCTAATTGGGTGCAGCTATGCACACTGCAACTGCCCTGGCACAGCCGTCCTTTTGGAAGCAGGTGCAGGCTTCCCCCCCAAGTGTCCCCCTCAATGACCCTGGTCACTTGGTGACGGGAATGAAGCCTCAGACACTGAGTTCACCAGCGGACAGCTACTCAGCTGGCCGTGTGTCCACACGGCATGAAGGGAGGCTGTAAGCGGGTGGTGATGAGTGAGCGGATGGGATGGGCACCCTCACGCCTGCACGGTGCACCTGGCCGGGGCTCCCCTCTGGCACCCTCCCTGGTCCTCAGAGCTGCCGAGAGGCGGGCAGCGTCGGTGGGTGTGGTGGTGGGTGTGGCCTCTAGACCTCCACTGCCTGGGTTCCAATTCTGGCTCCTCCACTTCCTAGAGCTGGATTTAGTCCCTTAACTTCTTGGAACCTCCGTACTCTCATCCAAAACATGGGAAGAATAAGAGCATTTCTTTTATAGGATCCTCGTGAGGATCAGATGAGTGAGTCGGTACAGAAGGCTCAGAAACAGCCTGGGGCACAGTCAGCACTGTGCACGTATTTTCTAACAGGTGCCTGTTGCGTTAGCACCTTGCATGTGTCAGTCACTGTGCTTCAGCAGTTCTCAGTTATGGGGAGAGAGGTGCCAGCCTCAGCCCCTGGGATGGATGAGGAATCTGAAGATGAAATCGTCTATCCCAGGTCAAAGCGCTACTGGAGAAGGCGATCACAGGATGAGGCAGGGAGGAGACCACGCGCTTAGGAGCACCCATCTACCCCTCCATCCTTGGTCTCTTAAAATCCATCAGCTAGTCCTCAACGATTTGAAATGGCAGAACTTTGTTAGTCAATCATATTGATTAATGGTCAATTCAGAGAATGTTCAGCAGCATCACACAGGACCTGTTATCTTATAGATGAGAAAATCTGACCATCACTAAAGCAAGACAGACCCCTGGGTCTCCTCCTTTCCTGTTTGGCGTCCTTTCTACACAAAAAGAAGAGCAAAGGTTAATCAATGAGTGGAGCATTTAGAACCAACCTCCACTCCAAAACAGGACTGGGGTGTGGCTGGGGGTGGGGATTCAGTTGATCAAGCAAATTCAACTGATCAAGCAAGGAAAAATCCATCCTGAAGTCGGAACTATAGAGAACCAGAAAGGACAGAAGCAGACCCAGGTGTCTCTAGCACAGCAGCCTGGGTCACGTAACCCACCTCTCGAAAGCCATCTTGTGCTTGGCATATTTCTACCTGATTGAAATTGGCTCTAAACATGCCCAAGGTTGAATGGGAGTGGAGGACATTATTGCATTTAATTATTTCCCTGGAATAAAAATGGATTCTAGAGCAGCTTAGAGGTAAGGCAACAGCAGAGTAATTAAGAGTTTTGGAGCTCGCATGTGAACAGCTGAATGTGCAATCATTGTAATAAGTACATTAAAATAAAATAAGTCAAAGGGTTGCATTTACATAAATAACCCAAGGTGAGAGTGTTGAATTGCTTAAGAATAAAAGGGACGCAGCTAGTAGATCGTCATGAAGAAATAATGATCGATCTGTCATCCAGGTGGAGACCATAATGGGTGAGACAGTGGAGGTCCAGTGTTAACTGGTGGGGAAGCTTCTTTGCTTTCTCTTCTTCCTGCTTTGGGTGTGGCAGACACATTCCAGAAGTTTTATATACATTCATCATCACCAAACACCCATGATGCCTTATTTTTGAATCCCTATTTTCCAGATGAGGAAACTGAGGCAGGCAGAGTTTGGATCGCATCATTTCCAGCATCACTTACATTTCTTGGTCAGGTTACTTCACTTCCCTGTGCCTTAGTTTCCTCCCCTTCGTTAGGACTCAAGCTGTGGCTTCACTGGATGCTCAAGGGGATTAGGGACACAGGGTGCGTGAAGGGCCAGAGTTTAAGGGGACATGGGTGCTAAAGGTATGATGATTATCTCACATGTGTTCACCTGGAAACCTCCCACAGCTGGTTTGTACAGGGAAGGAAACCTGGGATTGGATGTCTGGATCTTGATTCTCCAGGGAGAGGAGAGAAAAACTGAGGCCCATTAGCCTCTTGGCAAGCAGGTGAAGAGTTAAGGGGAGGGTGAGTGATACTTCACCAAGGTATAGAAGGATTGAGGGATAAATGGATAGAGCAAATGTAGTGTATTCGCTCAGCAGAATATTATTCGATCTAGAAAAAGAAGGAAATCCTGCCATATGTGACAACCTGGATGAACCTCAAGGATGCTGGTGTGAAACAGGGATGAAAGTGAAAGCCTCTCAGTCCTGTCCCTATGGACTGTCGCCCACCAGGCTCCTCCGTCCATGGAATTCTCCAGGCAAGAATACTGGAGTGGGTAGCCATTCACTTCTCCAGGGGAGCTTTCTGACCTAGGGATCAAACTCGGGTCATCTGCATTGCAGGTGGATTCTTTATCATCTGAGCCACCAGGGAAGTCCAGAGGATGTTTATACTCAATGAAATAAGCTGGACCCAGAAAGACAAATGCCACTTGATCCACTTACATGAGAATCTAAAATAGTCAAATTCAGGACTTCCCTGGTGGTCCAGTGGTTAAAACACTGTGCTTCCAAATCAGAGGGGGAAAATTCAATCCCTGGTGGGCGAACTAAGTAAGATCTCATATGCTATGTGGCATGCCCCCCTCACCACCAACTGAAGGCCCCTGCCTTCAGTTTTAAATAAATAAATAAAACAATCAAACTCAGAGAATCAGAGAGTAGGATGGTAGTGGCCAGTGGCCAGGGGAGGGGGAAATGAGGAATCTCTAGTCAATGGGCATAAAGTCTTGGTGGTATAGGGTGAATACATTCTAGAGATCTGCTCTATGGCCTTGTGTCTGTAGGTAGCAAGACTGTATGGGGCACTTAGAACATTTGCCGAGAGGGTAGATCTTCTGTTACATGTTCTCACCACAGTAAGATAAAGTGTACAAAAAAGAAGAAAGAAAACCGCTGGGGGAAGATGTTAGAGAACTCATCAACTGCTGTAGAAAACAGCCCTGACTCAGCGTGACCGAGATCTTAGGCTCCTGAGTAATGCCTGATTCTCACTGACTGTGCCTCAGTGACTTTTCTGGAAGCTATCGAATACCTGTGAGCTCTTCGTGCCAGAAGACAAAATATTTCCCTTTCCTCTTACACTCAAATCTTTTGGTTTCCCTTGACAGCTGAGTAGCACCTGGGGCCAGGGGGAAGTCCGTGGGGTCACGCAGAGCTGACAGTCCCTGTCATGTGGGTGTCTCTGAGTGGACAACCCTTATTAATCTCGAGTCCTATTAGAACTGATGGTGGCTCCTGGTCCTGATGTCACAAATTAGCCAGAGGAACCAGCCGTTTTCTGACGGTCAGATTAGCTTCATTGATGGCAGTGTTTCCTGTGTCTAGTGTTGCTTAAAGAAGTTCTGCCAGAAAGTAGTGGAGAATGTGAGCTTTTGAAATTTTTATGGAGGTTTTCTGCTCAGGGGATAAACTGGTGATCGTCAGTTAACAAGGAAAGAGAACAGCCCAGGAACTGTACCTAGGACATTTTTGATAAGAGTGGATACATGTGGCTGTGGAGGTTTCTGCTTACTCTCTGCCTTCTTGTAACTTCTAGAAAATGGGCTTAGGGACAGAATTTAAACTCACATCCTTGGACAGCAAGTGTCATCAAACTGATTTTTTAGCTGTTACAGGCAAAAAGTAACATGAAATTGGGTCTTGTATCTGAGGTCAGCTAAGAGGAAGTTGTCTCTTGTGTTAATCAGGATGAGTTAGACCGTGCTGCAGTAACGAAGATCCCCAAACCTCAGGGACAGAAATCTGCAGAGGTTTGTTCTGCCCATGGAGGGGTGGTGGAGTTACAGGGCCTTCACCACTGGGAGTGTGGCTGGATGCTACCAGGGAAGAAGGGGTAAGGCAAAATGCACCTGGCCTCGGTCACTTGTCTTGGCCACCGCAAGTTGCTTGGCTGTGCCTCATTTGCAGGGGATGGGAAGTGCAATTGTATCATGTGCCAGGAAGGAAGAGAACTGGAATATTTGTCAAGAGCTTTATTGAAAAGCTCATCCCCCCATCCAGTCCATTCCAATTTAGGCTAATGTATGCAAAGACCCCATCCACTCTGTCACAGAGAAGGGGACCCTAAATGTCCCCCCCCTTGACCTTTCAACAGAACAGAAGAGGCACAAATCTACCACAAGTTTCAGAATTAGACAGGTGCAAGTTTACAGCCTTCCCTAGGTGACGTCAGGCAAATCATTGAATATCCCCAAGCTTTTCCCCCCTCTTTTGTAAGATGAGGGAATGGTAGTATCTGCCTCTGTTACTTCGGAATTTACTTCTGAAAGTTAAATGATTTACCACATGGACGGGCTTAGCACACTGCCTGGCACCTGCTAACATGCCCAAGTGGGTGAAAGCCACAAGCAAGCCTTGGCCCCTCTTTCTGCAAAATAGCGAGGGGGTGCCCCTTAGGGGGCGATTTTCAGCTTGCGGTAAGTAATACCTGTCAATCAGCGGCATATAGTGACTGGCTCACAGGGACAGCTCAGAGAATTCATCTGAGAGGCTGCTTGGGATTTTTCAAGGGTCTCTGGACAGAAAGAAAGAAAAGAGGAATAGAAGTGGAGTTTGTTTAGGTTTCAACAAGAGGCATGGCCCCCACTCGAAGGGGATTTCTTACAAGATGCACGCAGGAGGTAAGAAAAGCCGGAACTAGGTGTTAGAACCGAAGTTCCCCTTTACCGACCAGCGTGTAAGGTAGGTTCCCATGGATGACCAGCAGCTCTGTGACCAGCACTCTCCCTCGGCGTCTCCTTGATTCAGCCTTCTACCCATGGCCTCCAGTTGCTGCCACCCTGGCGCTATGTGGCCCCTCCTTACTGTCCTCTCCCTCTTCTGTGACTTCCTGACACCTGATGGCCACCGGCCAGCCTAGAGCCGGCTCTTTGGACATGCCTGTCCCAGATCCGTTTAGCTGGGTGAGAGTGGATGGGAGGGGAGTCAGGCAGCCGTGCTTAGGGGACAGAGTGAGGGGGATCAGCAGGGCTCTGCAGCTCCCTGGAAGAGGCTGGTGGATCTCATGGCCCAGGGCAGAAGTCAGCGACCTATCTGGTTTGAATCCCAGCTTCACGACCAACCGCCTGGGTTACCTTGATGGGTCACTGAAGCCAGTGCAGTACCTGGAAAATGAGAATAAAGTGACATCAGCTTACAGAATGGCCACGAGGTATCTCAGTGTTGCTTTCATCCCTATGGACTCTTGTTGGCACCTGATGCTAGGGGAGATGAAGCAAAGCTAAGAAGTGGGTAGACACATTGCTGGACCAGATGGGGACATTGGAGACAAGGGCAAGCAAACCAAGCCCAGAGAAGGGGAACCTTCTAAACTCACAGTCCTGGAGAACTGGGGTCTGCAGTGTGTTTTAAAGGGCCAGATAGAAGTATTTTAAGCTTTGCAGGCCGGATAGATAGTCTCTATGGCAACCACTCACCTTTGTGTTGTAGCACGAAAGTGATCATAGACAACCCATAAATGAATAGGCATGGCTGTGTTTCAATAAAACTTTATTTACAAAAACAAACGGCATGGAGGATTTGGCTCAGAGCAGGCAATAGCTTGCAGGACTGCTAAAGGAGGAGATGCACTTAGTGTCCTCTGCACGGCAGCCCCTCCTGGGCACCAGCACTGCCTCCACAGCTCTGTCCTCCAACGCCCTCCTTGAGAACCTTCAGTGGTCACATTTAGGAAAGTGAATGAGGATGTCTGCCCTCAGGATTGCTACTCATTGCCAGTGTGTTACTATAGCAGTGGATTTAAAGAGTCAGTTAGCCTCAATTCTCTGTGGCCTCTGTGTCCCCTCTGACTGACTAGCTTTGGCCCAGTGGATCCTCTTTCAGGTTAAGGCCTTCGTAATGGGTTCTAAACAGAAGTGCTGTATTTTGGAAATGATGCAGGATGTTAGTTGACCAGTGCATTTGATCCAAGCTCAAAATGGCCAGGGCCCACATACTGTGGAGAAGCTGAGTTCCAGGTGCCCCTCTTCCTGGAAAGACTCATTGTCTCAAAAATGACTCTTGACCCACCCCATCCCGGATGAATTAATCAGTTCTGCTCCAGATACAAGCATCAAGAGTCAAAGCTCAAACACAAAACTGTCACCAAGTCTTGGGTTCATTGTAAGGATCGTCCTAAAAGGGCACATTTCTGCCGAGATAGCTGGTGATGTCTCCCCTCCAGAATTAACTATGGCGTGGTCTCATTTTTCTTATGGGCATAGATCTAGGATCATGTCTTAAAGGCAATGGAAAGTAAATACCATCCTACCAGTGTTTTCTCACCTTATAGCTTTATTATGGCTTTGCTAGCCATTAACCATCACAGCGCTCTCTGCTGGAATTTAAACAGGAAATTCAAAACAAACTGTCTAGATTCCAGTGGCAGAAACACTCAAGGAGACTTACATGAAAAGGGAGTGTGGTTAATAACAAGCATTGAGGATCATAGTCCGAGCCCATTAGGGTTGCAAAAGTTTTATTTTCTAGTTGAAACGTCTTGTATTTCCAGGCTGAGAAACGGAGTTCAAAGAGAAAGATCTAACATGAAGTCGAAGGTAAAGCTCATAGCAAAGGCAGGGCATGTGACACCAGGGCTCAAACCTCCAAACCTACGTGCCCCATCCTCCAGAGCCCACCTGCTTAGCCTGACGGCTCAGTCAAGCTTCTCTTCTGTGTTTTGTCTCTGTCTTCTTTAGGACGGCTACTTCTCTCACCGGCCGAAAGAGAAAGTGCGAACGGACAGCAACAATGAGAACTCAGTGCCCAAGGATTTTGAGAATGTAGACAACAGCAACTTTGCACCCAGAACTCAAAAGCAGAAGCACCAGGCCGAGCTGACGAAGAAGCCCCCAAGAGGACAGAAGGAGCTTCTAAAGAGGAAGCGGGAGCAGGAGGAGAAAGGGAGGGGGCGTCCGTCCCCGGGGAAAGGTCCCAATGAGGTGCTGCCTCCCGGCGAGAGGGTCGGGGTGAATGGCAGCCGCGGCAAGGACGCCCCTCGACCACCCCACGTCCGCAAGAGCGGGGGCAGCTCCCCCGAGGCCAAGCCGGACCAGCCCCTCAGGTGTGACATCTCGGGCAAGGAGGCCATCTCCGCGCTGTCCCGCTCCAAGTCCAAGCACTGCCGCCAGGAGATCGGAGAGACCTACTGCCGCCACAAGCTCGGGCTGCTGATGCCCGAGAAGGTGACTCGGCTCTGCCCCCTCGAAGGTAAGCCCCAGCCCCGCTCTGCTCACGTCCGCAGACCTTCTCCCAGTGACTGCCCTATTTTTCAAACCCCAAATCAAGACTCGAGATCATTTGTTTTGGACCTTCCTGTGAATTCCAAAATCTTGCGTGGGAAGTTGCCCCAAATCAAATTACCTTGTGTTGTAGCATTAACCAGTTACCTTTGTGACAAAGGATAAAATGCAGTGCAATCAGGGCTAATGTGGAAGGTGTAGTTGGCGATGGTATTGATATGGACTGTTTTCTCTCTCAGTAGAATAGGGGATTAAAATTGACATGAAAATTACTGTAATTGGATAGGATCTGAAAGGATCTATTGGTTGTATTGACATTGGGGGCTCTGAAAAAACATCCTCCATCTACAATTTCTTTCTTCCTTGTCTCCTTCCCCTTCCACCCCCCACCAGCCTCCCTCCTGCCCCACACTGGGCCCCCTTCTCCTTGCTGATGACCTCTGGTGATAAATCATACTTCTCACTGCCATGCGGTACGAGGTCAAAGCTGTAAGAGCGATGTTCATAAGTGCAGGGGAGGGTCCTCAGAAACTGGGGGCCTGGGGGGATGGCTCTGCACAGGTGAAGTATTACAGTGTGTGCATCTCTGCATCTCGCCTCTCACCACTGACACGTGTTCCTTGCTGGTTCATTTCACCTTTTCCAGTGCCCGCAGAAGGGGAGTAATAACAGGTACTGAGCGCTCGCTGTGTCCTGGGCACAGCACAGGCAATTTGCATTCAATCAGCTCATCTCATCTGTGGCCCAGCGAGGTTGGCACTGTCGTCAGGAGCATATCATTTTTCATTTGAGTGACATAAAATAACTTCCCCCAGGTCTTATGGTTTGTAGGAGGCCTCACAAGCCTATAAGTAGAGACATCCTGAGACAGAGATACCACCATCCTGGGTGAGGTCGTATTTTCTCAAGATCAAATATATATATATACACATATATATATGTATATATATATGTTATGGCAGAAAATTAAAAACCCACCTTGAAGAAGGGAGATCCTTCATGTTCTCACCGTCTGGCTACAGGTACCTCGTGGGGGTCAGTGCTCTTTCACCCACATCCACACGCCCACCCCGCCTCCCGCAGCCACACACTCAAGCTCACTGTAGGTCAGCAGATATTCTTTTTCGTATAGAAGACCTTACATCCCAAATAGTTTGTGAATTAGTCCACCCCATGGCTTTCTCCATGCAGACGGTGTCCCAAAGACTTCTCTAAAAAGAAGAGAGCGCTGATATCACTGGGAGCAAACGGAGAGCGATGCATTGGAATGGAGCGATGTGTGGTCTAGTTCAAGCTTCCCCAGGAACTCACAGGGAAAGTGCCTTCGGCTCTCTGGTTCCAGCTTCCTTATCTGTTCAGGGAGCACCCTGCATTAAGTACTCGAAGGGTCTTCCCACTCAGCCCTCCCTGGGGGTCCACTCACAATTTGCTCTTGGTCATCCCTCGTTCTCACTGGCCACAGTCAATGCCAGGGGTACCCTGCTGTCCCTCACTAAGAGACCAAGGGTTCCAAATATTAATACCTCCTTGTTGCTTCTAAATTCAAATACCAACCAATGCTCATTGTGTGGAGGACACATGGGGAGACCTGGGTGGGGCAGGGGTCCATGAGTGGAAGAGAAGCGGGCCCACGAGGTGCTGGGTCAGTCTTGGTGTCCAGACAGAAGGTCAGGGCCTCAGAAAAGCCGACTGCAGAGCTGGGCTGGATGGCAGGCTGGGAGCAGAGGGCTCTTGGTTCCCCCAGCGTCAGAGGATTTGGAGGCCAGGCAAGTAGATGCCCGATGTCTCATCAATCCTGCATCCCTCTTGATGCAGGAGGTGCAAAGTGAGAACAGCTCCCAAGGAAAAGAGCACTGGGTCACCTCTACAGAAATCCTGATTCCATCTCTCCACTAGACAGATAAGAAACAAGGTCCAGAGAGGAGGAGGCTTATGGTCAAGGTCACCCAATCAGAGGCTGAACTTGAGCTGAAATTCATCCCTCACACGTGCTTCTTTGTTGACCCCTGGTCACAGGATGGAGGGTATGGATCAGGTCAGGGGTGGCCATGTGGGTGAGTGGGTAGAGAGGCCTGGAAGGGTCCATGGCCAACCCTTCATGGGGCCCCCTCTGGGTGGGGTGCAGTGGGGATAGCTTCAACCCTTACCTCAAATTCATCTTTATTGTAAAGTGTTCAGATGGAAATGTGTATCTCCACTATACTCTGCAATAGAAAGGTTTAAAAAGAAAATGTTCATGTCTCCCTTGCACAGGAACTCTTGTCTAAGCGGTCCCGGGGTTCCCATTATGTTGTTGACTTGTCAGATAGTGGTACAGATGTTTAGATTAATAAGCGGAGATGTTTCCAAAATCTTTCCCTTACCTAGCATGTGGCCTGGCAGAGGCCTGAGCCGCCTGTCTTTCCTTGAGAATAGAAGGGGGCACTCGCTGGGTACCAAGGGTTGTCCCACTTTTTCTATAAAGGGCCAGAGAGTAAATATTTGAGGCTTCACGGGCCTTGCAGTCTCCATCACAACACCTCAACTCTGCTGTTGTAACACAAAAGCAGCCGAGACAATACATACACAAGTGCACTTGGTTATTCTGAAAAAAATTCAATTTACGAAAGCAGGTGGTGTGTAGGATGTGGCCCATGGGGCCATAGTTTGCTGATCCCTGCTGCTGCTGCTGCTGCTGCTAAGTCACTTCAATCGTGTCCAACTCTGTGCGACCCCAGAGATGGCAGCCCACCAGGCTCCCACGTCCCTGGGATTCTCCAGGCAAGAACACTGGAGTGGGTTGCCATTTCCTTTTCTAATGCAGGAAAGTGAAAAGTGAAAGTGAAGTCGTTCAGTCGTGTCTGACTCCTAGTGACCCCATGGACTGCAGCCTACCAGGCTCCTCCGTCCATGGGATTTTCCAGGCAAGAGTACTGGAGTGGGGTGCCATTGCCTTCTCCGTTGCTGATCCCTGCTAGGTACTAAGTCCGTGTAGTAGTACCTCCAACACTTGGCCTTCCACGCCATTGAACCTTCATACCAGCCCTGTAAGGTCGGTCTCTTTATCAACCCATTTAATGGATGAGGAAATGGAGGCTCAAAGAGGTTTAGTCCATGGGCAGAGGTGTACAACTAGCAGGTGGTGGGGCTGGTGTTAGCTCTCAGGCGCCAGAGCCTGCAAGCACCCCAGATCTTCCCCTCCTCAGGAGGCAGGCAGTTTCACCTTAGTCCAAATTCTCAGACCTTGGGATGTCCTGAACCTGCTGGCTGTCTCTCTCATCCATCTGTAGTTGGAGGACAAGGACCTCCTCCCTGCATGTTTGTAGGGAGCAAGAGGGCTGTTGTGGCCAGTGGAAGAAGGGGTCTCCACACTTATCGGGGTCCTTCTGAGACACTCCCAGTGAGGCGGTACAGCACAGAGCATCCCCCGTGGTCTCAGCTGCATCGGCCAAGGTGTCACACCCTTTAGGGGCCTGGGAGCTGGTTGATAAGATTGGCGTGTAAGGGCCTTGGCACACCCAGCCCCAACAGGGACTTCATTCACTGCACCGCAGCCTCCCCCTTTTGCAATAAATTTACTGTGAATAGACTAATTGCAAAATAACCCTAATTGGGTAGTTATCAATGAACAACTTCCCGTGGAACAAAACGGCTTACAATTAATAGCATTTAAGCCATAAACTATTCTTCTGCAGAAAGCTAAGATGTAATTACACCCCATACGGAGATGGTGTTCCCTTTCTGGAAACCATGGCACCCGGATTTCCCTCCGCTCAGGAGGGATTTGAGCTCCAGCTCCGTGGTCCTTTTCTGTCCTGTTCAGTGAGGAAGCCAGTGCAGAGGAGAGGGGAAGTGAGCATGTATGTAAACATATGCAGACATACACATCCACACGCAGACGTGGGCACGGTTTGTCATCTTGCCAAGCTCAGCATCATCTGACAGGATGCCGGAAGTTGAATATAATTAAGGAAACAATTCCTCGTGGCTGGAAGTCTGCAAAATTCTGAGACGAGGAATAGGTGTTAAATGTCAGCTGGTGTTAAGGGCTGCCGTTGCTCCCACCCTCACGCCTCCAGTCCCCGCACCCCAGCAGCGTTCAGGGGAAAAGAAGCGTCCAGAACCCCGGAGTGGTGTGCTCTGTGCGGACACCTTCCTTGCCTTTGTGACCCACCAGCTACGCTCTCTGCCTCCTAGAGGAAGCAGCTGGGATGTTGACACGTTTTCACAAAGAAAGGACCAATCTATAGACCATCTACTCAGAGCCAGAGGAGTGAGATGCCATGTGTCCCATAGGACCCTAAGCCTGGCCTCAGAGAGACTTATTTCTAATCCTGCAGTGGCCCCTCATTGCTCCCAGAGCCCCCATGCTCCATGTCACCAGTCCCTGCCCCCTCCCATATTCCTGGCCCCAGTGGCCCTGACCCCACTGCCCTCACCTCACCCCTGCAGTTGCCGAGGCCTCAGATTCCTTCCTGGGGCTCCAGAATCACCACAGGGCCCCCAGGCACTCCCAACAGGATTTCCTCAAGTTTCGTGGAAATTGAACCATGTTGTATGGAGGGCCTAGGGCGGCGTGGACTGGAAAAACGGTTTTCCATCCAAAGATCTGCAGACATTGGGTTTTGCATCCTGGTTCTGTCCTTGTTAGCCGCATGACTCTGACTTCCTGTGCCTCAGCTTTCTTATCTGTAAAATGGGCACTGATCGTTGTGCCCTGTCCTCATAGGGCTGTTGGCTGAAATGGGATCATGCGTGTGAAATGCCTGGTGCACAGGCAGGAAAGGTACAGAGAATGTGTTTGGCTGTCAGCTGCAGCGTCGCAGTGGTGGTGGAATAAGTGAAGAGGATATTGCAGAGTGGAGGGCCTGCTGCATGGTGACTGCCCCTGCCCAGCTGCAGTTCTCTCATTCTGATCTTCAGACAGGGCCCTGTGTGCTTCTGTTATTCTCTCATGCTCGTCCACGCCACCTCCGTTGTTGCCCCTACTGCCCACTACCCCCCATCTGCTGTGGCTCTCACCTCTTCCCTCTCCAGATCTTAGCCTAAATGCCACCTCCTCGGGGAAGCCTTCCTGGACCACACCTTCCCTGGGGAACCCTGGCCACAAGGGGCACACCCACCCTGGTGAGGGACAGACATGTCTTTCCCAGTGAAGACCATTTGACCTGAAAGAGGCATTCTAGGCAGGCAGTGCCTCATTATATTTGGAACAATTAAATGTCGACTTACCTGGTAGCTCAGTTTAGTTCTGTTCAGTTGCTCAGTCATGCCCGACTCTGCGACCCCATAAATCTCAGCACGCCAGGCCTCCATGTCCATCACCAACTCCCAGAGACCACCCAAACCCATGTCCATCGAGTTGGTGATGCAAACCAACCTCTGTCATCCCCCGTCATCCCTTGTCATCCTCTGTCATCCCCTTCTTCTCCTTCCCTGAATCTTTCCCAGCATCAGGATCTTTTCTAATGAGTCAGCTCTTCGCATCAGGTGGCCAAAGTATTGGAGTTTCAGCTTCAACATCAGTCCTTCCAATGAATACCCAGGACTGTTCTCCTTTAGAATGGACTGGTTGGATCTCCTTGCAGTCCAAGGAACTCTCAAAAGTCTTCTCCAACACTACAGTTCAAAAGCATCAGTTCTTCGGCGCTCAGCTTTCTTTATCGTCCAGCTCTCACATGCATACATTACCACTGGAAAAACCATAGCCTTGACTAGACGGACCTTTGTTGGCAAAGTAATGTCTCTGCTATTTAATATGCTGTCTAGGTTGGTCATAACTTTCCTTCCAAGGAGTAAGCCTCTTTTAATTTCATAGCTCAGCTGGTAAAAAAAAAAAATCTGCCTGCAAAGCAGGAGACCCCAGTTCAATTCCTGGGTTGGGAAGTTCCTCAGAGAAGTGACAGGCTACCCACTCCAGTATTCTTGGGCTTCCATGTTGCCTCAGCTTATAAAGAATCTGCCTGCAATTCAGGAGACCTGGGTTTGACCCCTGGGTTGGGAAGATCCTCTAGAGAAAGGAAAGGCTACCCACTCCAGTATTCTGGCCTGGAGAATTTTATGGACTATATAGTCTACAAGGTCACAGAGTCAGACACGACTGAACGATCTTCACTTTGCACTTTCAAATGTTGAGATGCTGTCTCTAGTAGCCCTCATGGGCCACCAGCCTCCTTCTACCTTGAGTTAAAATGCTTCAAAGAGAGAGAGAGAGAGAGAGAGAGAGAGAGAGAAGAATCTTTCCCAGCATCAGGATCTTTTCTAATGAGTCAGCTCTTCGCATCAGGTGGCCAAAGTATTGGAGTTTCAGCTTCAACATCAGTCCTTCCAATGAATACCCAGGACTGTTCTCCTTTAGAATGGACTGGTTGGATCTCCTTGCAGTCCAAGGAACTCTCAAAAGTCTTCTCCAACACTACAGTTCAAAAGCATCAGTTCTTCGGCGCTCAGCTTTCTTTATCGTCCAGCTCTCACATGCATACATTACCACTGGAAAAACCATAGCCTTGACTAGACGGACCTTTGTTGGCAAAGTAATGTCTCTGCTATTTAATATGCTGTCTAGGTTGGTCATAACTTTCCTTCCAAGGAGTAAGCCTCTTTTAATTTCATAGCTCAGCTGGTAAAAAAAAAAAATCTGCCTGCAAAGCAGGAGACCCCAGTTCAATTCCTGGGTTGGGAAGTTCCTCAGAGAAGTGACAGGCTACCCACTCCAGTATTCTTGGGCTTCCATGTTGCCTCAGCTTATAAAGAATCTGCCTGCAATTCAGGAGACCTGGGTTTGACCCCTGGGTTGGGAAGATCCTCTAGAGAAAGGAAAGGCTACCCACTCCAGTATTCTGGCCTGGAGAATTTTATGGACTATATAGTCTACAAGGTCACAGAGTCAGACACGACTGAACGATCTTCACTTTGCACTTTCAAATGTTGAGATGCTGTCTCTAGTAGCCCTCATGGGCCACCAGCCTCCTTCTACCTTGAGTTAAAATGCTTCAAAGAGAGAGAGAGAGAGAGAGAGAGAGAGAGAGAAACATTTCAAGAGAGGCCCCACCCATTACCCCAGTTCCTCTGGCACCTCCTTACCTTTGCTCTACCAGGTAAAGCCAGGGTCCAGGGGAAGAATGAGAAATAGAAACAGAAGTTCCAGGGAAAGCAGTCACTGGAAGCAGGGTGGGCTTTATGGGGACTCTGGACCCAAGTGGCTGATGGTTCTCTGATGAGTGATGAGCAAGGACTCTCTTTTGAGTCAGCTGACCGGCTGCAAAGTTACAAGCCTGTGTACATGGCTGGGGCAGCAGCTCCAGTATTGGGGTGAGGATGGACAGGAAGGAGGTTTCTGATGACAAGGCAGCTGTCACTGGATGCAGCAACCCATCCATCTACCCATCAGGCTTTGCAGGACACCAGAGTCTCCCGACAAACGTGCGTCTGGCTGGAGGTGGCCGGGGTGGAGGTGTGAGGAGGCTGTTGTCTGTGACAGAAAGAGACTTGCAGATGGCACTGCCAGCTGCAGTAGGGCTGGCCCCCGGACATCTCCACACCCTGAGGGCAGTGGGGTGTCTACACACATGAATAGTGTGGAACGAGGCTGGCAGCCTGGCAGGGAGGAGAAAGGAGACATGGATGTCAGCTCCGCTGCACCAGGGTCCTACGTCGGGCTCCTGCCTCAATGTCCCCATCTGTCGGGCAGGGATGCTGCTTTCTCCTAAGGATCTTGGCTGCATTGCTCAAAATGAGACAAGGAGGGAACAGCCACAGACAGCTCATGGACAGCAGTCAGATGACCCTCCTGCAGCCCGGCCAGCTGGATGGGGCCAACTTGCCAAAAGGCAAGGCTCATAGAGGACCCGTTTCCATCTTCTGCTGAGGAGGGTGCACACCCAGTAACAAGGAGGTTTCCAGTCACAGTTCATTGTGGTTAAAACAAAATCCCAAAGGTCTTCCTTGGGCTTTTAAGGAAAGGGTGGGACTCTGACCATGGTGAGTCTAGAAAAAAATCATCAAACCCCATTCACTGGACACCCGGTAATGCCAAGTCCCAGGCCAGCGCTCCCCAAACGTGTTCTGTGAAAGGCTAGATACTAAGTATGGGCTTTGCAGGCTGCGTGGTCTCTGTCGCAGCTATTCCACCTGACAAGAAAGCAGCCACAAGGACATCAATAAACAACCAACGTGGCTGTGTTTGTGTTCCAATAAAGCTTTATTTACAGTCAGCAGAATGTGAACTTCACATAATTTGCATGTGTTATGAAAGGTTACCCCTTTGAGACTTTTTTCCAATTATTTAAAAATGTGAAAACTGCTCTTAACTCACAGGCCACACCAAAACAGGCAGCAGTAGGCTGCCCTTTGCTGACCCTTGCTCTAGGATATGGGGACAGAACAGTGGACAAAGCACAGGGTGCCTTGTCTCTGCAGGGCATCTGCTCAGGGCACAGGATCTGCCGACATAAGCTGGAAGGTGACTCTGGGAGGCTTGCAACCCGATGGCCACACCTTCGTGGAGCTTCTGCCCTAATAGGAGAGGCCAGAGGTGGCAGGTGAACCAATAGACCTACCATCTACTGCCTGGTGTGATGAGAACTTGTAGACAAGCGTAGCAGGTGAGAAGACAGGGGTGCGGTGGACACTGTAGGTTAGGTGGCCACAGAAGGCCTCTCCAAGAATCCTTGATGTCAGTGTCCCTGGAAAGAGGAGACAGTCCTAGCAGACAGCTTGGCATGTTCTGGAAGCATCCACAAGGTGAGTGTGGCTAAAGTTAAGGGAACAGTGAGGGGAGTCGGAGGAGGAAGGTTCACATCCTAGGGGGACGGCCAGGCTGCGGCCAGGTGTTCTGATATTGATATCAATGAAATGTGAGCCAGAGGAACTGAACAGTTTAAACACGATCTGATTTCGATATTTTTAAAACTTTACGCTGCTTTTAAATTTTTTATCTTATTTTATTTTGATAAGAACACTTAACATCAGATCTACTCTCTGAACCAATTTTAAGGGCCCAGTAGTGTCTTTTCACTTATAGGTACAATATTGTAATCACTCGAACTTACCATCTTACTCAGCTGAAACCTTGTACCCACTGAACCCCATTCCCCTTCCCCCACTTCCTGGAAGTCATCATTCTGCTCTTTGCTTCTGAGTCTGTCTGTTATACATTCCTTATATAAGAAGAATCATTCAGCAGTTATCCCGTGTCTGACTTATTTCACTCAGCATAATGTCCTCCAGACTCATCCATGCTGTTACAGATTACTGGAGTCCTTTTCTAAAGCTGAGTAATATTCCATTGTGAGTGTATACCAAAATTTTTAATCCTTCTATTTGTCAGTGGTCATTTACATTGTTTCCATATCTTGGCTTTCATTAAAAAAATAAATGCTGCAGTGAACATAGGCATGCTTGTATCTCTTTGAGATGCTGATTTTAATTCTTTTGGATAAATACCTAATGAGATATCACCTCATACATGTTAGAGTGACTGTTATCAAAAAAGCACAACTGTTGGTGAAGATAAGAAATTTTCATTTTGGTGCGCTGTTGGTGGGAATGCAGAATGGTACAGGCACTGTGGAAAACAGCTTGGCGGTTCCTGAAAAAATTAAAGATAGAACTACCATATGATCCACCAATCCCACAGCAGACCTGATTTAGTTTTAAAGAAGGAGTAGAAACAGGGAAGTCGTAGGAAGGTCCTTGCAACAGCCCCCATGAGTGGATATAGTAGAGAGGAAAATGCTGTTGGGATTGTCTGATGGACTGGATGGTTGACCACAGTTGGTGGTTTGGACGCAGGGGTTTCTTTGGGGCACAAAGACCACTTAAGCCTAACCCTGGGCAAACATTTATTGAGCTCTGCTGTGTGCCAGGTCATGTGGCAAACAGTCCTCCAAGGCCCCCCACTGGAAGGGGGTTCCCTATAAACCAACTCAGATTGCCTCCACCTTCAAAATGGGGCTTCCCTAGTGGCTCAGATGGTAAAGACTCTGCCCACAATGCAGGAGACCCAGGTTCAACCCCTGGTTCAGGAAGATCCCCTGGAGAAGGGAATGGCAACCCACTCTGGTATTCTTGCCTGGAAAATCCTATGGACAGAGGAACACCGTGGTGTTTTCCCCACTCCCCGTCTTGGAATAGTGAAGAAATTCAGCTGCCAGCCATGTGGCTTTTGAGAAAGCTAAATGTGCAGTTATGGCAAATACCATAAATGTGCCCCTGACCTCCCCCCACCGCCACCCCCCCTCCCTCCTCCAGGAATGGCCTGCCAGCTGTGCAGCTCTGTCCTTCACTCTGAAACTTGTCTTTAGGATGTGTTTGTTCCTTAACTGCCATGCCTGAAAGGCAGAGCTGAAAGGTTTAGGCAGGGAAAGAAGATCAAAACAGCAGCTCCTGAAAGAGGGGGATTGATGTCCTTTCTGGCCTCATCCGGGCACACAGAAACTTCAGGCACCCATTTCCCAGGCCTTTCATAGTGCATCTGAGACAAGGGGATCATGGTTAGATGGATTTCCTTTTCCCCCTTCTCATGTGCTCATAATGACACCTGAGTCTAGGGGCCTGGGAACTCACTGATCACCCTGCATTTGTGGACCGCTACTTAGAGCAGCTTGGCAGAGACCCGGGCTAATCTGGGGCTTTGCAGGCCAGTAGGAATTTGGTCCTTATCTGAGTGACTTGGGGGAACTGCTGGAAGGATCTGAGCAGGACTGGGGGTGCTGGCCCGCTATGTTTAACACAGTCCCCTGGCTGTGTGTTGACAGCAGACTGTAGGGGCTAGTTGGAAGCTGGGAGAGCTGTTGGGAGTTGGCTGGTATATTTCAGGCAGCTAACAAAGGCAGAAGTGAGCAGGCAGATCTGATGTCTGCAGAGCCAACAGCATTTGCTCTTAGAAAGCGCCCCCTACTGTCTACCTGTCTCTGCCTCAGAAACCGCCCTCCACGTGTCAGGGACTCTGTCTTACTCATCTGTGAATAGCCACTGCTTGGCACTTCACAGGCTGCAGTCTTATCCTCCCTGGGTAAGAACACAATACAGTTGTTTTGAGTTTCCATGGCTCAACCTTCCCCAGTTCAACCCCTGGTTCAGGAAGATCCCCTGGAGAAGGGAATGGCAACCCACTCTGGTATTCTTGCCTGGAAAATCCTATGGACAGAGGAACACCGTGGTGTTTTCCCCACTCCCCGTCTTGGAATAGTGAAGAAATTCAGCTGCCAGCCATGTGGCTTTTGAGAAAGCTAAATGTGCAGTTATGGCAAATACCATAAATGTGCCCCTGACCTCCCCCCACCGCCACCCCCCCTCCCTCCTCCAGGAATGGCCTGCCAGCTGTGCGGCTCTGTCCTTCACTCTGAAACTTGTCTTTAGGATGTGTTTGTTCCTTAACTGCCATGCCTGAAAGGCAGAGCTGAAAGGTTTAGGCAGGGAAAGAAGATCAAAACAGCAGCTCCTGAAAGAGGGGGATTGATGTCCTTTCTGGCCTCATCCGGGCACACAGAAACTTCAGGCACCCATTTCCCAGGCCTTTCATAGTGCATCTGAGACAAGGGGATCATGGTTAGATGGATTTCCTTTTCCCCCTTCTCATGTGCTCATAATGACACCTGAGTCTAGGGGCCTGGGAACTCACTGATCACCCTGCATTTGTGGACCGCTACTTAGAGCAGCTTGGCAGAGACCCGGGCTAATCTGGGGCTTTGCAGGCCAGTAGAATTTGGTCCTTATCTGAGTGACTTGGGGGAACTGCTGGAAGGATCTGAGCAGGACTGGGGGTGCTGGCCCGCTATGTTTAACACAGTCCCCTGGCTGTGTGTTGACAGCAGACTGTAGGGGCTAGTTGGAAGCTGGGAGAGCTGTTGGGAGTTGGCTGGTATATTTCAGGCAGCTAACAAAGGCAGAAGTGAGCAGGCAGATCTGATGTCTGCAGAGCCAACAGCATTTGCTCTTAGAAAGCGCCCCCTACTGTCTACCTGTCTCTGCCTCAGAAACCGCCCTCCACGTGTCAGGGACTCTGTCTTACTCATCTGTGAATAGCCACTGCTTGGCACTTCACAGGCTGCAGTCTTATCCTCCCTGGGTAAGAACACAATACAGTTGTTTTGAGTTTCCATGGCTCAACCTTCCCCTCCCAGGAGCTCTGCAGAGACCTGTGTGCGCAGGACGAAGTGATGTGAATGGAATGGTTAGAAGTCCACGAATGGCACAGCCACCAACTGGGGGCTGAGCATGTTTGTCTTCAGCTCCCTTTAGCATCTGCTCATGCAGCAGTTATCCAGTGAGCATCCGCCCTCTATGCTAGGCCCCAGATTTGGGGGCTCTGTTTGGGAGGAAAACAGACAGAATCCCCATCCCTGTGGAGTCGGCAGCCTGTTAAACATGACAGGGGAGACGCAGGAATCTGGTGAGCACACATAAGTGCAAGATTGCCACAGCACCACCGATTCTGCGGAGACATGTGGTTGGGTTTTAATGGGACTAAGAGATGAGGAGTGGGAGGAATTAACTCGGGAAAGGGCAGGTGGCGCGGGTGATATTCTCAGACAAGGCCACATCGTGTGCAAAGGCCCTGGGGTGGTAGCACTGTGTAGGGAAGTTGAAGAATTAACAAGACCACTAGGGGACCTCTGAGTGTGAGCAGGAGGGTCGATCCAACATCTTCCCAGCCGGATTTTAATTCCAGTGGATTTAGATGGTCTATGTCTTTGTCTTGAGTGAGAAGAATGGAGCGGAGGTGGTAGGCATCTGGTAGCAACAGTTTGGCAGGGACCAGACTGAAGTCTCTAGAGAGTCAAGGGAAGATCAACCCCAAAGATGGGCAAGGTTCTGGCAGACTTGACGTGGGGACAGCTCCCCTCCAGTGAACCGTGCTCCTTATACCTTTGGGCCCTGATGCCTTTGGGCCCCCACCCCAGCCTGGCCTCGAGCTGCCCACTCCTGGGGGCCTTGCCTCCTGTGGCACCTTTGTTTCCCAGGACCTTCAAGCAGCAGAGGGAAACCCTCAATGCCTCTAGTGATGAAGCAGACTCATGCAGACGCTAGGCCCTGGGCAGTCTGGCTATCGCTGAGCTCAGGCAGGCTTAGGGGAAGGTCTGAACCAGGCTCTCCGGGGAAGCCTAGAGGTCCCCTCTGTCACTGAGCGAGCTGCCAGACCCTCAGACAAAGGCCCTTGTTTTCTCTGAGCCTCACTTCTTACCTATGAAATGTCCAACGCCCCTCCTGCTTCCTCAGCTTGCTGCCTGAATTACTGTGTTTGAGAATATTTACCTTTTTCCCTCTACTCAGCCAGTGAATATTTACAAGCACCTGTTGAAAATCAGCAGTAGATTATTATGTTTTGGAAGCCAGCCTCCACGTGGGCATGTGGGCCTGCTTCCCTAGCCATGCAGTTTATGATGCTTTTCTCAGCCTCCGTGTGTCTCACCCAGAGCCTGCTCTAGGACCAGGCAGACAGTGGCAAGCCACCAGGACAGTTTCTTTTGCTCTGAGACGTTCCTTCCTTTGGGAGCAGCTAGTGACGTGTTGGCCATTTAGGGCTGGGAAATCAGAGACCTCGTGCAGAAAAAGAGCCCAGGCATGGCCCTCACTGTGGCCTGTGGATGACAATCAGTCCAAGCTTGTCCTTCCTCTTTGCACAAACCAGGAGTCGCTAAATCGTGTCTGACTCTTGATGACCCCATGGAGTGTAGCCCGCCAGGCCATGCGATTCTCCAGGCAAGAATACTGGAGTGGGTTGCCATTTCCTTCTCCAAGGGATCTTCCTGACCCAGGGATGCAGTCTGCATCTCCTGCATTGGGATGTGGATTTTTTTTTTTTTTAAACCTCTGAGCCACCTAACAAACCAACAAAACCAGCTTGCTTTTTCTCCTCTCTCATTTGTCGGTTAAAGCTTAGCAGTTCTTTTTAAGATCACTTCCTTCTGGAAGTCTTCTGGGACTCTCTCCCCACATCTCCATGAGGAACCCAGACTGTGTACCCCCCAAATCAGCATACCTGCTCCCCGCTGGAACACACATCATATTATCCTGGAATGACCAGTCATCTGCAGCCCCCATGTAGCCATGAGGACAAACTCACCTGTCTATGTTCCAGGTCGTATCGCCAGACCCATCTAAGCAAAGTGTGTTCACTAACCCATATTACACATGGGGAAACTGAGCCTTGGTGAGGTCGAGTAGCTTGCCCAAAGTCATCCTTGCATGTGGGGAGAACTTTACAACTTCAGATTTCGTTCTGTCTGCCTGACTTCAAAACCAAGGTGTTCAGCCTCTCTGCTCAGTGGTGCCTTTAGTAAACCCACCTTCGAAATATGTCAAATGACTAATCCAGTTTCTCCAAAGACAAAAGAGAAATGCAGAGGCAGTGTTAACACCTAGCTGTTCATTATTCTTCTTCCCTGCAGTCAAAAAGAGCAGGGCACTGAGGTCTCTGTGTGAGAACCGATGCTTAAATAATAATGCTTAACTTTGACCCGGAAATTACTGAATGCCAGGGACTGTCTTGACCTGGGAACTGCTAAATGCCAGGGACTATGTCTTGACCTGGGAATTGCTGAATGCCGGGGACCATGTCCTAAGTGTTTTAGCTGTATGACTTAATAGATCATTTATTTTTCTAATGACTCTGTATTCCAGGAAACTGACACACAGAGAGGAAACTTACCTAAAATCACACATTTGCTCAGTGGCAGAGCGAGGCTCTGAGCTCAGAGGCTTTGGTGCCAGAGGTGAAATGTTGAACCTCTGTGCCTCTCTGCCTGTAGCAGTGGCTGCCTTGAAACTGCCATTTAACTTCCTCCTGAAGCTCTATCCGTCTGTTGCAAAAAGATCCATGCAGTCAGGTAATTCACCTGGGGCTGGAGGAGAGCTCATCCCATCTGAGACCCTCAGGACTCACCTGCAAAGCTGTGTGAGTGAAAAATAGCCAGCAGCAGTGGCTTTCCTTTTTTTTCTGCCGGTTTCTAGTTGCCATGGTATATTTGTGTTAGTGTAAAAATGACAAAGCAATAATTTTTCATTGTATCCTTCAGTCACCCATGAGAGATTGGATTTAGGTCACAATTTATTACCCCGTGGAATTGAATCCAATTTTTAAACCATGTCAGCCATTCCGGTATTAGAGCCTTTTAATGGCTGTGAAATTTATACAATGATAAAGTAATTTAAAACATATGTAGGAAGAGCATCAGGCAAATTGATGTATAGAGAACCCCGTGGTAAAAATTGAATAGGAGATAAACAGGGAAAATGGTGATTGATTAAAGGACAGTTGAAATAGGGCTCGCTTTGATAAACTCCTAATGGTGAAATTAGTAAATTAATTTATTCCTTGGAATTTTGAGGAGGGTTTATGTTGCCCTAAATCAGAATGGAGGATGAGGCACAAAGTGCAAGTTAATAGCTTACCTTGGAGCGTGGCACGGTTCGAGCAGGAAGCCCCGGCTGAGTAACAGGGAGCCTGCCAGGAGCCCGGCTGGTGAAGGGATGTTTCCAGCGGCCAGAGTGAAAGGATGAGGAGAATACAGGGAAGCAAGAAGGGAAGCAAAATGTATATATACGTATATATATTTTAAATTTTTTAAATCTTGCTCAAATACTGCAGAAAGCAAGCTTGTTATAATACATTTATTCAGGACCATATGCATCCTCATTATTTCAGAAACCTGGAAGACACAGCAAATACCTGGAAAATCTTTAAAAGCATGAGACAGGGAACCACTGCAAATACATTTTCAGTTTTATTTAGATCTTTAAAATCAACACTTGCAAAAATGTTGGTTTTGGAATGAAGGGTTCATAAATGATAAGAATCTGGAGCCTACAAGAGTATAGAACCTGGTTTGGGACATGGGAAAATTCAAAAATCAAATGCAGTTGATATCTGGTTCTGGAACTTGCTTTTTGCTTTTTTCATTTGAACACGTATCTGGGTCTGAGACCTGTAGCCGTCTTAGGAGATGGTTGTTGTTCAGTCAATAAGTCACATCTGACTCTTTGTGACCCCACGAACTGCAGCACGCCAGACTCCCCTTCTCCTCCACTATCTCCCTGAGTTTGCTCAAACTCAGGTCCATTGAGTCAGTGATACCATCCAACCATCTTATCCTCTGTCACCCCTCCTCTTCTTGCCCCCATCTTTTCCCAATATAATGCTTATTTACCCAGTCTCTTTTATTGTCTGCATAATTCTTTGTCATGGCTGACTATGACTCTGGAGTATGGCTTCACTGCAGTTTAACCGTTCCCCTACTGATGGGCATTTAGGTTGTTGCCAGGGTTTTGCTTTACTGGGGGCTCTTTTCTCAACTCTCCCAAAGATAGTGCATAATGTGTACCATTCTAGGTACATGGGAGAAAAGGTAACCTGCTGCTTATGAGGAGAAGGCAATGGCACCCCACTCCAGTACTCGTACCTGGAAAATCCCATGGATAGAGGAGCCTGGTAGGCTGCAGTCTATGAGGTTGCTGAGCGACTTCACTTTCACTTTTCACTTTCATGCATTGGAGAAGGAAATGGCAACCTACTGCAGTGTTCTTGCCTGGAGAATCCCAGGGATGGTGGAGCCTGGTGGGCTGCCGTCTATGGGGTCACGCAGAGTTGGACACAACTGAAGTGACTTAGCAGCAGCAGCAGCTGCTGCTTATGATGGATGCCTTAAGACACTAGAGCTTAATTCTCTTGGGGATTGACTGCTCGGAACATCTGAGAAATAGAATTGGCAGGTCCAAAGGCTTCTCTGTTTTCAATTTCAATATATGCCATCAGACTATCCTTCAAACATGCTGTACTAGAGTGGCAGCCCATTCTATCCAGTGTTGGTCATGTACAGGATGTTGGAAACTTCTAGAACATCCTCATCCTCCTAAAGGGATCTGCTTTCTTCACAAGAGCCCTAGTCAAGTTTCAGATTACTAAAGGCCCTACATCCCAACCTTCTGAGATCCCAGCAAGTCTCTTGTATGCCCCACAGATAGTGGTTTGTACATTGAGCTCCTTAATACATGATCTCCTGTACCCACCACCCCCACCCCAGAGATGCTGTTCCAGATCTAGAATGGACCTAAGAAATTACATTTCTAACAGCTGCTATTCCAGAACCACACTTGGAGAAGCACTGACCTGGAAAAATGATCTGTCCCCTCCAGTTCTGCCCTTCCTCCCAGTTCCTGATGGGGCAGTTGGGCCCCCAAGGGGCATCTGGCCATATCTGGAAACATTTTTGGTGTCACAACCTGATGAGGGGCATGGTGCTACTTGCAGCTGCTAGGTGGAGCCCAGGGGTGCCAACAAACCTCCTACTA
>SJYC01035622.1:0-33539 GCA_006408675.1 Madoqua kirkii
TATTGTCTGCATAATTCTTTGTCATGGCTGACTATGACTCTGGAGTATGGCTTCACTGCAGTTTAACCGTTCCCCTACTGATGGGCATTTAGGTTGTTGCCAGGGTTTTGCTTTACTGGGGGCTCTTTTCTCAACTCTCCCAAAGATAGTGCATAATGTGTACCATTCTAGGTACATGGGAGAAAAGGTAACCTGCTGCTTATGAGGAGAAGGCAATGGCACCCCACTCCAGTACTCGTACCTGGAAAATCCCATGGATAGAGGAGCCTGGTAGGCTGCAGTCTATGAGGTTGCTGAGCGACTTCACTTTCACTTTTCACTTTCATGCATTGGAGAAGGAAATGGCAACCTACTGCAGTGTTCTTGCCTGGAGAATCCCAGGGATGGTGGAGCCTGGTGGGCTGCCGTCTATGGGGTCACGCAGAGTTGGACACAACTGAAGTGACTTAGCAGCAGCAGCAGCTGCTGCTTATGATGGATGCCTTAAGACACTAGAGCTTAATTCTCTTGGGGATTGACTGCTCGGAACATCTGAGAAATAGAATTGGCAGGTCCAAAGGCTTCTCTGTTTTCAATTTCAATATATGCCATCAGACTATCCTTCAAACATGCTGTACTAGAGTGGCAGCCCATTCTATCCAGTGTTGGTCATGTACAGGATGTTGGAAACTTCTAGAACATCCTCATCCTCCTAAAGGGATCTGCTTTCTTCACAAGAGCCCTAGTCAAGTTTCAGATTACTAAAGGCCCTACATCCCAACCTTCTGAGATCCCAGCAAGTCTCTTGTATGCCCCACAGATAGTGGTTTGTACATTGAGCTCCTTAATACATGATCTCCTGTACCCACCACCCCCACCCCAGAGATGCTGTTCCAGATCTAGAATGGACCTAAGAAATTACATTTCTAACAGCTGCTATTCCAGAACCACACTTGGAGAAGCACTGACCTGGAAAAATGATCTGTCCCCTCCAGTTCTGCCCTTCCTCCCAGTTCCTGATGGGGCAGTTGGGCCCCCAAGGGGCATCTGGCCATATCTGGAAACATTTTTGGTGTCACAACCTGATGAGGGGCATGGTGCTACTTGCAGCTGCTAGGTGGAGCCCAGGGGTGCCAACAAACCTCCTACTATACACAGAACAGCCCCACAATAATTTTCTGTCCCAAAATGTGAATAGTGCCTTGGTTGAGGAGCCCGGTTGTGATCCTGTTGGGACGGTGTGTCTGAGACAGGGCCATCTTACTCCCTCCAGGAGCCTTCATCTCCTCCGATAACTAATTCACATTCGGCATGGATGTGCTGCATCCCTGCCTCTTTCCCGGCATGAATACCTCTATCTCCCCCACCATCCTTCTCAGCCCTTGCTGCTCCTTTCCCCCAAAGATCCCCCCCCACCTCCACTAACAATTAGACACCATGGATTGATGGCTGACTTTTGCTAGGCTGTGTGCTGTGTATGTGAAATTGTGGTTAACAGTGAGAGCTTTAGTCACTCAGCCTGGGTTTGAATTCTGACTGTGGCCACTTACTGGCTGTATGACCATGAACTTCACTTCTCTGTGCCTCAAATTTTCACCTGTAAAATGAGGATGATGACTGACTTTCTAATTTACTCCCACACAGTCTTGATTTGTGCCTGTTGTCCCAGGACAATTGTTACTAGTGCCTCTTCCCCCTCTCAAGAGTTTTCCAGTGTGGGCAATGAGTTCCACCATCCCTCTCATAATAGTAAGAGTCTCACCTTGCAAGGCTGTTGTGAGGTTGAGTGAGGTGATCTGTGTGGAGTGTTCACGCAGAGGGTGCTCTAGAAATTGCTTGATAAGTCTGCTCTTCTCTTCTGGGTCTGTATGCAAAAGAATTGAAAGCAGGGCCTCAAAAAGAGATCTGAACACCCGTGTTCACAGATTCATTAGTCACAAGAGCCTAAAGATGGAAACAGACCAAGTGTCCATCAACAGATGAATAATAAACAAAATGTGGTCTGTCCATCCAACAGAGTATTATTCAGCCTTAAAAGAGAAGGAAGTTCTATGCTATAACATGGATCAACCTGGCAGACATTATGCTAAGTGAAGTCAGATAGACATGAAAAAGACAAATACTGTGTGATTTCACTTATATGAGGTCCCTAGAGTAGTCAAATTCATAGAAATAGAAAACAGCATGGTGGTGAGTTGCCAGGGCCTGGGGGAGGGGAAAGTGGAGAGTTGTTTGTTAATGGGTAGCTTCCGTTTTGTAAGATCCAGAGAGTTCTAGATTGTTGTACAGCAGTGTGAATGCACTTAATGCTACCAAACTGTACTTAAACTCAAAACATACAAATGGTTAAGATGGTGAATTTTATGGTCCGTGTATTCTGTGCTCAGTTGCACAGTCGTGTCTGACTCTTTGCGTCCCCGTAGGCTGTAGCCCGCCAGGCTCCTCTGTATGGGATTTTCCAGGCAAGGATACTGGAGCGGGTTGCCGTTTCCTCCTGTCAAGGACCTTCCTGATCCAGGGATTGAACCCACATCTCTTACATCTCCTGCACTGGTAGGTGGGTTCTTTACCACTGTTCCACCCAGGAAGCCCCTGTGTATTTTGCCACAAGTAAAAATAGTTAGTTCTTCTTCAGACATTGCCTCACATCAGCCTCATTCAGACTCACCAAGGCAAGCTTCATCCTCTTCACTTTACAGACAAGGATCCTGAGACTAAACGAGGCTGGGTGCTTTGTCTACACACAGAGCCAAGTCGTGGAGAGAGGACGGGCCATTAGATTGGGCCTCAATCAGAAGGCTGCTGAGTTCTGGAAGAGGCCTTTCACCTCTGCCTTAGGTAGTGAGGAGGCATCGATCGGTTTTCACAGGAACAGTAGCATGATCTGATTTATGCTTTATAGCATGAATTGGCAAACTTTCCACCAAAGACCAGATAGTCATGTAGGGCATAAACAAGGTCTTTGCAGGACATAGAAAAGTCTCTGTCTTAACTTCTCCACTCAGTATGCAAACAGTATGGAAATCAAATCAGGCTGGATCTGACCCACGGAAGGCCAGATTACAGACCCCTGCTTCATCATGAACCGACCCCTCTACCCTCTCAGCTGTGTTGGGTTGGAAAGAGAGCGCATGGAACTTGTTTAGGAGCCTCCCGAGAAAGCAGTAAGCCTCCATTGGTGGCCCGTAGGTCCCAGCCTAGATGCAGCCTCCACTCCCCCTAATTGTATTGAAAGCCCCTGGGAGGGAGAACCCTGAGATGACATAGAGGCCCTGTGAAGCCACAGCAGCCAGGCCAGGCATGAAGGCCCTGCAGTCTGCACCCCAGAAGCTGGCTTGACAGTGTTGTTTTTTTCAAGACTTTATTAGCATTGCAGCCGGGGACCCAGAGAATTTAGAGGTGCTGTTGCTATCGCTTTTTCGGCCTAGACCTTAAGGGGCAATTAACCTGGTTATCCAGGCCTCCCTCCTCCCCTTGTTTATTGCTGTGAACACAGGAAGTGCACTGTAAAGGTGCATGAAACACTATCAAGAAATTTAACTATAATTTAAAAGGCTCCATGGGGAGGACCCCAGTGGCTGATTAATAATACATTTGCAGAGCAATAAAAACTCCAGCAGATCAGTGGAGCTCAGCCTCCAGACTTCATTTATGCAGCTGGAATCCTATGAGCATCCTCTCCTGGGAGTTGTCTACACTGGGTTTCCTGGCTCACATTACACTGGCCCAGACCCTTACAGAAGAATTGCAAGAATGGGACCCCCAAAATGGTGGACAAGGACTTGGGGTTCGATACTTGGGATTCTGGAAGTAAATATCCTGGAGAGCCAGGGCTAGCTATAGAATCTTGGGTGGGTTGTTTAAACATTTCTCTGCCTCATTTTTCCCATCTGTAAAGTGGGACTAAAGAGAATATCTAACTTGTTCAGTTCAGTCGCTCAGTCATGTCCTACTCTTTGCGACCCCATGAATCACAGCACGCCAGGCCTCCCTGTCCATCACCAACTCCTGGAGTTCACTCAGACTCACGTCCATCGAGTCAGTGATGGCATCAAGCCATCTCATCCTCTGTTGTCCCCTTTTCTGCCTGCCCCCAATCCCTCCCATCATCAGAATCTTTTCCAGTGAGTCAATACTGTGCATGTGGTGGCTAAAGTACTGGAGTTTCAGCTTTAGCATCATTCCTTCCAAGGAACACCCAGGGCTGATCTCCTTTAGAATGGACTGGTTGGATCTCCTTGCAGTCCAGGGGACTCTCAAGAGTCTTCTCCAACACCACAGTTCAAAAGCATCAATTCTTCAGCGCTCAGCCTTCTTCACAGTCCAACTCTCATATCCATACATGACCACAGGAAAAACCATAGCCTTGACTAGACGGACCTTTGTTGCAGCTTCCGTTAAATGAGATGATGGGTATAAAGCACAGAACACGGTACCTGGCACATTCCGAGCAGGTGCTCTTTCTGTAAGAACTCTGTTATTTCCATCACTCTCATTTGGATTAGTATTCCCTTCTGAGGAGCTCAGGTACTGAAGCTGGCTCAGGCTTGTTTCTGACAAGATTTACAAAGTCAGTTTTTATTTTATTTATTCTGTTTTATTTATTCTCAGTGCATATCACTCAGCACCGAGAATGTTCATTTCTGCCTCTTGAATGTTACTCAGTGGTCCATGTCTCTCTGTTTCCTCCGCATCCTCTCTGGATATGTTGCCAGTGTGTGACTTGTGCCAATCCCTTCCGAACTCATCTTTTCATGTCTACTCTGCTGCGCCCCCACCCTCTCGGCCCCATGCCAAATGACTCTCCAGTTTGCATCCAGAGTGTTCTTAAGGTGGACGTTGTTGCTTGTCTGCCAAAACCCTGCCAAAGGCTGCCTATGGCCCCTAGGGCAGATCTCCTCAGGGTGGTCTTCGGAACCCCATGTGATCACTGCATCTCTCTCTCCAGCTTCATCTCCCATCATTCTCACTTCTCTTGCCCCCAGGCTCACAATTCCACAGCCCGTTAGAATCCTGTATTTCCCAGAGAAAGCAGACTTCAGCCTAAACCTTTCCTACATGCTGGTCTCCCTGTCCAGACCCCTGTTCATGTGTCTTTCCTGATATGATCAGTCCTTGGATCTGAGCTTAAATCAAGTTATGCTTTCTCAAGGGAACCTTTTCTTTTATAGCACTTATTTTGGTTTGTCACACACATGTATTTTTGTGGTGATTTGTTTTAAGTAGACTCAAATATCCAGGAAGATTGGTTCTACATTTTTATTCACTACTTACCCCACCTGGTACAAAATAAGTACTCAGGAAGGATGGATGAGTGGATGGATGGATGGGTGTGTTGATAGATCAAAAGATGAGTGAATGTATGAATGGATGGCTGAAAAGATGAGTGGATTAAATGGATGAGTGGACAGAGAGATGAATGAATAGGTGGGTGGGTGGATTAGAGGAGTCAAAATCTGCTGGCAGAGTCCAGTAGGCGTGCTTTGGGGATGGTCCAGGTGAGACATGACCATGAGTCCAATTAAGAAAGAGGAGACGTTGGATTTGAGAATAATTCAGAAGGCAAATTTGTTAGAACTTGTCCATTGGTTGGCTATAGAGATGAAGGATGCAGAGGAATCAAATAAACACCTGGGTTGTTCATAGAGTGACCGGCTGGTGTTGAGAAAACCAGCTGAGATGGAGAATTTACATTTACTGTGCTTAGAAAAGGAAGCTGATGATAGCACACACATCACTGTTGTGAAAGTAAATAAGATAATGTAAACTCCGTGGCTATTTTGCAAAAGCTGATGGAAGTGGGAAAATTTTCCAGATTTCTGAAGTAAACTGGAATCTAGTTCAGGTTAATCTTTTGAAATAAGAACAGGTGTGCAAAATCTTAAAACAGCCAGGCATTTGGCAGGATTGAGAATAGGCTGGCGGGGGAGCATGGGGGGTGGGTGAAGATCAGTAAGGGATGGGGTGTCCAGTGTGTCATGAAGATAAAGAGGAAGGCAAGGGTCTGGTCAGGCAGGGCCTTGTAGGCCATGACAAGGGATTTGGAATTTTTCTTTAGTGTGGTCCAATGGCATCAAAAAAAAAAAAACCACACCTGATTTCTTAAAGACAGGAGTCAGTCCTGGCAAGGGCTGGCAACCTGCTTCTGTAAAATCCTGAACATACCCATTCATACACATATTGTCTGTAGCTGGTTCCCAGACCCAAGCACAGAATGAAGTAGTTGCATCAGAGACTAAATGACTCCCGGAGCCTAAACTCTTCACAGTTTCTCCTTTACAGAAAAAGTGTGCCGGCCCCTGTTGAGATAAAAGCTCCCTCTTGCTATGTCCTGTGTCTATTCCAACATTTCACAGACTTGCTGTTGCCTTCAAAACTGATTTATGGGAATAAATTTACAAACTTAACAAGCAATGACTAAAACTTTTCAGCAAGGTTTCAGATGGTTTTCAGGGATGGATGTATGGAAAAGTCAAAGGAAAAATGCTGTGATTCCAGTTCATTATTTAAAAAAAAAAAAACCATCCATCCTGTGTCCCAGATACACCTATAGTCATTGAAGAGATGCTGCAGGAAGGTTGGGTGCCTGACACACAACGGATGCTCAGCAGATGTTTGTGGAATGACTGATGGATGAATAATGACTTCCAGAGGGGTCTGGAGCTGGCCTCTCACCTGGAGTGTTTTAATACTGACTTGGAAATAGGTCCAAGACTTAGCAGCCCACTGCTGCCTTTTTACCTGGGTTACCAGCTAACTTTCCAGAACAGGCTAAATACCCAGTGTCCACCCCAGTGGTAACAGAGGAGCCCCTGAATGTTGTCAGCAGAGAGCATGGATACCACAGTGGCCTCACTGGGAGCAGGACTGGGCCCAGATGAATAATGGGATCATCATTTTTGAACGCTGGTGAGAAATGCTGATGATTACTGTCTCCGGATTCTAATTACACCAGTGCATCTCTCAGGAAGGAAGAGACCTTTTGCCACAGGCACACTTGCAGCTCGTCTGAAACCCATCGTGGGCTCTGGTTAATTACACGTGTGCTTCCTGAAACCGTGAGAAAGGCCCTGACAAATGAATTCACTGCCTGCCAGGACAAAGGCCGTTGATCTTAAATCTTAAACATCACCAGCATCTTCAGTCAGACACAGTGCTGTGCCCAGCAGAGAAGGTGAGGGCAGGAGCTACTCTGAGGCACACCAGCTTGCGGGGGAGAAAATTCCATTTGGAAAAAAAAAACAGTGAATAATCTCTCCAATATTTCATTGAGCTTCTTTCCAAACTGAGAATGGGGCAAAAATACTGATAAACACATCTGACTCTGGAGACCTTTTAAATAGCAGTAGTAGTAACAATGATGGTGATGATAATAATAATAATATTGTTTATTGATTACCATTATTTCTACTTCTAGACATTGAAGTCTGAGAAATACCAAAGCTTTACTACCAAGCAGTTATAACATGCTTACACCTTTAATTTTTTAAATCCCTGAATGAGATTCACCTGAAGGTTGCTCATTATCTTCCTTGCTTATTGGACATCTTACTTGCTTACTTATTGAACAGTGAGCATTCTGTCTTGGTGAGTCCCAAATCAGGCCTCTTCTCAGTTACAGAATCCTACACTCAATTGCTAGGCAGATAGTATGGTTGCATTGTTTCCCCAAAAAGATGCTGAGATCCTAACCCCTCGTACCTGTGATATGACCTTATTTGGAAATAGGATCTTTGCAGATGATTGAATTAGGATGAGGCCATTGTGGTGGGCCCCTAATCTAATATTAGTATGACTGGGTTCCGTATAAGAGGAGGAATTTGGACACACAGATGGACATAAATAGGGAGAGTGTTGTGAAATGTAAAAGCAGAGGTTTTGGTTATGCCTTGGTGAAGCCAAGGAATACCAAGGGCTTAGTCGCTCAGTCGTGTCTGACTCTTTGTGACGCCATGGACTGTAGCCCGCCAGGCTTCTCTGTCCATGGGGATTCTCCAGGCAAGAGTACTGGAATGGGTTGCCGTGCCCTCCTTCCCAACCCAAGGATTGAACCCAGGTCTCCTGCATTCCAGGCAGATTCTTTACCGTCTACATCACCAGGGAATGCAAAGGGTTGCCAATAAACCATCAGAAGCCGGGAGAGAGGGATGAAATAGCATCTCCCTCACGCCCTCAAATCTCCACGTCCAGCCTCCAAAACTGAGACTGTCAGCTGTTCACGGCCCCCATCCATGGTACTCTGGTACCAATCCCAAGAAAGTAACAGAGTAGATGTCACCACACAGAGGTCCTGCTGACATCTCAAACTCATATCAGTTGCTCAACCCTGCCCCCTCCACTACATCTAGCCTTCTTGTATTCTGTGTTTCAATCAGTCACTTTAGCAAACAACCCAGATATTTTCTTTGCTTCTTAATGGCTGTTTAAGCTCAAAACAGAGACATTTAGACCCCACATCCTCTGACTGTTGCTCAGCCTTGGTGCCAGGGCTAGTCAACTGGCAGTTCTCAGCTAGATGTTAAAATTTCTGAATCAATTGCTAATAATTGAAATTGAAGACCCTCATTTAAATTTCCAGCTATTCATTGAAATTAATGGAAAGTTCTCGCAGCCCCAAGCCTGCAATGCCCCATGTCCCAACATTTGTCTGTTTCTGAGAAATAACATCTTTTGGTGGAACACGGACTTTCTCCTTTGCAGTCAACACTACTCAGTCTGGTCTCCCTGCTAGGCCCCCCTCACTCATCAGGTTGCCTGCTTGGCCCCTGGCTACACAGCAGGATGACAGGGGACCAATTCCAGCACAGTGGGTAAGAGAGGATAAGCTTTCAGAATTTCCAGTGTGAGGAGAAATTAAACCATCCCATCAGCCTAAGAGATCCCAGTTTCTGCTGAATCTCTCCCACCACTTAGTGATTTTGGTCCTTCTTTCTCCCCATCAGTTTAGCCTCAGACAAAATGATGTGTGTGCTCAGTCAGGTCCAACTTTTTGCTGTCCCATGGACTATAGCCCGCCAGGCTCTTCTGTCCATGGAATTTTCCAGGCAAGAATACTGGAGTGGGTTGCCATTTCCCACTTCAAGGGATCTGCCAACCCAGGAACCGAACCTGCATCTCCTACATTGGCGGGTGGATTCTTTCCCACTGAGCCACCTAGGAAGCCTCTAATGGAGTATGAAGTATGTGGTTAAACATATAGGGATGATGACACCTAGGAACTGGCTTTGGACAGAAGCTGTTTCTCGGAGGATGCTCAAGGTGCGTTTACCAAGACCTCGGGTTTTCTGTCAATAGCTGTAGGCACCAGGCAAACGTGTTTCCAGCCTGAAAGCTCCATAATCAAGAGAGACACAGTCCTTAAAGGAGCTGCTCTGAACGCACTCTATCTCAAATGCATAATTCCTACCCTGACTCAGTGCATCTTTGGGGACTGAGAAGTAAACAGTTCCTCTCATGTGTAGCAGGACGTTGAGCATTCTGAGCCTACTGCTGCACTTTCTAGCTGTATGACTTTCAATAGGCCACTGACCTCTCTGAGCCCTTTGCAAATGAGGATACTGGCACCTTCCCTTGCAGATTCTGTGGGAGGATCAGGAAGAAGGCCTATAGACCGCTCTAACTGTGCTTAGTGCTTAGTAGTCAAAGAGAAAGTGTTAGTCGCTCAGTCGTGTCCCACTCTTTGCGACCCCATGGACTGTAGCCCACCAGGCTCCTCTGTCTGTGGAATTCTCCAGGCCAGAATACTGGAGTGGGTTGCCATGCCCTTCTCCAGGGAATATTCCCGATCCAGGGATTGAACCTGGGGCTCCCACAATGCAGGCAGATTCCTTATTGTCTGAGCCACCAGGGAGCCCTCAGCACATAGTAAGTCCTCAAAACAAAATAAAACCACATGATACTAAGGATGGAGACTTGCCTCTCCACTCCAGGCCACTTTCAACACACAATCTGCAGTTTGAATGGCTTTGTCTTGATATTTCTGGAATCAGGAAGTTTTTCTTTCTGAAATCCAGAACTTCATTTAATTAAGCATCAAGAACCTTTATTTTCAAACTGAACTGGAGTGAGTTCTATTTCCACACTAAAAGTGATGAGCGAAATGAAGCAATGCGATTCTATTTTTTCTTTCAGGGAGTTTCCCTATTTTCTCCTAATGAGAGATCATTAAAATAACTAGAAGACAAATGGCACCAAATTAATAAAAATGTAGATCAAATGATCCTTTGTTACCTATTTTTGCTCAATTGCAGTTGAGGAGTACATTGATTAAGCTGCCAGCAAACCATTATGGCGTTTTTATTACCAGAGTGTAATCTGTTTTATTATGATAGGATAATAACTAACACAGTCTTGCAGACAGACATTTCTCTGTGGGCTAAGTAATCATTTACAATGAATCTGCACCAAAGAACACTGGGTTCGTTTTGCTCCATTTTGGTGGAATGGAGCCTTCAAGTTGGGAAGGGAGCCTTCGAGTTTCATCTGGGAGAAGATGGTTTCTTTTCTTTGTATCTATCACATAGCTCAGTTTGCTGGGTTCGTAGGTGGAGGGCACTTGGAGTATTGCTGTGAAATCTGTAATGATCCAAGAGAGATTTCAGAAATTTCAGAAAAAGATGGTGAATGAGCTGACTTTAGTACTTTTTGTTGTTTTTATCTACTCTGTACCCCATAGTGGATGTGACCGATTTCTCATGTGCTTATTTATTCATTAAGCTTATTTACTCATTAGGCATTGATTCATTATTCATTAGGCAAATACGTGATAGAGCATGGCTGAGTGCCCCGTCCTGGCCATGCAGAGATCAGTATCACAAGACTTCCAGTTGCTCGAAGCCTAGTGGGAGAGGCAGGGGTGCAGCTGAGCAGAGAGGGAGGGATAGAGGTAGGCACAGAGATTGTTGTTGTTCTTTAGTTGCTAAGTTGTGTCCAACTCTTTTGTGACCCCTATGAACTGTAGCCCACCAGGCTTCCCTGTCTGTGGGATTTTCATAGACAAGAATACTGGGGTGGGTTTCCATTTCCTTCTCCCTTCCCAACCCAGGGATCAAACCCACCTCTCCGGCATTGGCAGGCATATTCTTTACCCCTAAGTCGCCTGGGAAGCCCTATGCACAGAGATTACTCACAGCAAAACTGGAGAGATGACTCTGCCACTGCATGCAGGCAGCCTCAGAAGTGTAGCCCCTAGAGTAGCCGTGGTGATGAGCTTGGATGCAGGAGCCATGTAGGTGGTCTGCATTTGAACCCAGACTCCATCCTTCACATGCTAGGAGTTCCTGGGCCAATCTCTTATCCCTCCAGTCCTGAGTTTCTCCTCTGCAAGATATGGGTGCTAGCAGGACTCCCCACACCGTTGTTTCAGCCTGTGAAGGAACACTTTGCATTCCCTGTATATCACCTTGTGAATACTTCATTATGGAGGAACCACGGCCATGGCATTCTTGATTTACCCACGAAGAAACTTAGCATTTAGAGAGAGTAAGCACCTTGCCCGAGGTCACTAAGCCAGCCAGAGGCTGAACCAGCGTAGGAAGGCAAATCTCCTATCCTACCAAACACATGCTCCTAACCAGTATGAAGTGAGCATTTTCATACATCCATGCTGTTTATTGCAGGGTCACAGAATACCCCAAGGGGCCCCCCAGGCAGGACGTGAATGCCCGGAGCAGACAGGCAGGGATGTGATGGACTGAATAATAGCACGGGTTCATCTAAAGCCCCGGATCATTCTTGCCTTGTGGGTTACAGGGTCAGACTTGCTCACTCTTCTGATATTTTCTGAAAATAAGAAACCTGAATTTTTGTCCAAAATCTCTTGATTTAACTGACAATTATTTTAATTTTATTATTTTTTTATTTTTTTATTTTATTTTTACTTTATTCTACTTTACAATACTGTATTTGTTTTGCCATAGATTGACATGAATCAGCCACAGGTGTACACGAGCTCCCAATCCTGAGTGTGAGCCCAGCACAACCTGTGTGTGGGCTGAGCAGGCCTGGGGGCTGCCAGCCTGCAAGCTCTGCTTTGAAGGAAGACCTCTCTGCAGGCCACTTGGTGCCCTAAAAGCCTCCTGCACTCTCCTCCCTATGTCAGTCTCTGCTTGGAGGACCCTGGCTGGGCTCTGGGCCGTGAGAAATCTCTGGCACAGGCTGGCTGCAAGGTGCCCGACTGCTTTCTTTCCAGCCCTTCTTTCTGCTGGGCTCAGCCCCAGCACCCAGGATTCATTGTTCTCAAGAAGGACAGGAGTTCCTGGGCCAATCTCTTATCCCTCCAGTCCTGAGTTTCTCCTCTGCAAGATATGGGTGCTAGCAGGACTCCCCACACTGTTGTTTCAGCCTGTGAAGGAACACTTTGCATTCCCTGTATATCACCTTGTGAATACTTCATTATGGAGGAACCACGGCCATGGCATTCTTGATTTACCCACGAAGAAACTTAGCATTTAGAGAGAGTAAGCACCTTGCCCGAGGTCACTAAGCCAGCCAGAGGCTGAACCAGCGTAGGAAGGCAAATCTCCTATCCTACCAAACACATGCTCCTAACCAGTATGAAGTGAGCATTTTCATACATCCATGCTGTTTATTGCAGGGTCACAGAATACCCCAAGGGGCCCCCCAGGCAGGACGTGAATGCCCGGAGCAGACAGGCAGGGATGTGATGGACTGAATAATAGCATGGGTTCATCTAAAGCCCCGGATCATTCTTGCCTTGTGGGTTACAGGGTCAGACTTGCTCACTCTTCTGATATTTTCTGAAAATAAGAAACCTGAATTTTTGTCCAAAATCTCTTGATTTAACTGACAATTATTTTAATTTTATTATTTTTTTATTTTTTTATTTTATTTTTACTTTATTCTACTTTACAATACTGTATTTGTTTTGCCATAGATTGACATGAATCAGCCACAGGTGTACACGAGCTCCCAATCCTGAGTGTGAGCCCAGCACAACCTGTGTGTGGGCTGAGCAGGCCTGGGGGCTGCCAGCCTGCAAGCTCTGCTTTGAAGGAAGACCTCTCTGCAGGCCACTTGGTGCCCTAAAAGCCTCCTGCACTCTCCTCCCTATGTCAGTCTCTGCTTGGAGGACCCTGGCTGGGCTCTGGGCCGTGAGAAATCTCTGGCACAGGCTGGCTGCAAGGTGCCCGACTGCTTTCTTTCCAGCCCTTCTTTCTGCTGGGCTCAGCCCCAGCACCCAGGATTCATTGTTCTCAAGAAGGACGGTCAGGGTCCATCCTGTATGGAAGCTTGTCTTCTGGGGCTGCCCCCACTCTGAGTGATTTGAATGAAGCTGGGGATGGGCCTGCCTTGGGGGCAGGGGTGCAAGATTCCCCTGAGTTGTTTCTGTTCTCATTGTTTCCTTGGGTTGGGAGAGACAAATTGCAAAGTTCAGGTACCTTAGTAATCTACCCTGTTCAGTGTTAGCCCATGTTTATTAAATAGCCATTCTTAGCAGGGCCAGTTGAGGGGAGGGGTGCCCTGCACAGCAGGAAAGACATGTTGTGTTGGAATCCCGGTTGCATATGGCGGGTATGGTCAAAGTCTTAACAAAAATGCTACAGAACACACATGAGGAAGAATTATGCCCAAAGGAGGCAATCAGTGAAAAGTGTTATAGTCTTTCAGCTACACTGTGTGGATATAATTCACCAGTTCAGGAGAGAAGAGGAAGGACAATTCAGTCAGAGAGGATACCACCACCCTCACCAGTACCATCATCATTCAGTACCATCATCAGCCACTAAATATCACCACCATATGATCATCATCACCATCACCACCACCATCTTCACCATCATCAGTGCATCAATAGTCGACATTACTGAAAGCTTACAATAAAGCTGTTTATGTGGTTTTCCTAATTTGAGCCTCACAACCCTGTGACATGGATACTAAATATATTCACATTTAAAGATGAAGAAATTGAGGCTTAGAGAAATGAGGGGATTTACCTCCCCACAGCTCATTAGTGTGACTCTAGAGTCAAGCCAACAGCTTGACTCCTCCAGAGCCTGCACTCAACCCCATCACCTCACTGCCAGTCATACGCCAGTGCCTGAAGGGGACAGAGTGCATGCAAAGGGACCTCAGAGTGCATGCAAAGGGCTTAGGATGCTGCTGGTGCGTAGTAAGTGTTCAGTAAGTGTCATTCAGTTGCTAAGTCGTGTCCAACTCTTTGTGACCCCAAGAACTGCAGCATGCCAGACTTCCCTGTCCTTCACTATCTCCTGGACTTTGCTCAAATTCATGTGCATTGAGTCAGTGATGCCATCCAAGCATCTCATCCTCTGTTGCTCCCTTCTCCTCTTGCCCTCAATAAGTGATATATACTATACATTCTTGCAGAAGAATGTTCATGGCTATTGCCTAATCAAAGGGCTTCTATAGTCATATAGATTTAGGAAGTAGTAGATCAAAGTGCAGAGAAGGCAGTGGTGACCCACTGCAGTACTCTTGCCTGGAGAATCCCATGGACAGAGGAGCCTGGTGGGCTGCCGTCCATGGGGTTGCACAGAGTCGGACATGACTGATGTGACTTAGCAGCAGCAGCAGCAGCAGATCAAAGTAAAACAAGTTTTTATTTGGCTGTTAGACTCATCAGACAGAGAAGGCAATGGCAACCCACTCCAGTACTCTTGCCTGGAGAATCCCAGGGAGAGCAGAGCCTGGTGGGCTGCCATCTATGGGGTCGCACAGAGTTGGGCACGACAGAAGTGACTTAGCAGCAGCAGCAGCAGACTCATCAGAGCCTTCCGAGTGTGAACACACATTGACAATCTCCAGTTCTCTTCACAGGAAACTTTCCCTCCTGAGAGGATATTCGAGATAAGGTTTCCTTCCCTCCTACAGTGTTGGTGGGAATGTAAATTGATGCAATCAGTATGGAAAACAGTACAGTGGTTCCTCAAAAAATTAAAAAGTAGAACTGTTATTGTTGTTGCTCAGTTGCTTAATTCTGTCCAACACTTTGTGACCCCATGAACTGTGACCCCATGAACTATGACCCCATGAACTGTGACCCCATGAACTGTGACCCCATGAACTGTGACCCCATGAACTGTAGGACGCCAAGCTCCTCTGTCTTCCGCTATCTCCCAGAGTTTGCTCAAATTCATGTCCATTGAGTCAGTGACACCATCCAACGATCTCATCCTCTGCCAGCCCCCTTTCCCTTTTGCCTTCAGTCTTTCCCAGCCTCAGGGTCTTTTCCAATGTCACTGCAATGACTCAGCCATCCCACTCCTGGGCATATACTCAGAGAAAACTCTAGTTTGAAAAGATACATGAACTCTATTGTTCACAGCAGCACTATTACAAAAGTCAGGGCATGTAAACAATCTAAATGTTTATTTATTCCCTGAAAGATGAATGGATATAAATATGATATATGCATATCTCAGTATATGCCTGTATCTCTGGAATACTACTCAGTCATAAAGATAGAATGAAATAATGCCGTTTGTGCATCATGGTTGGACCTAGATTACCTAGAGACCAGAGAGAAGACTGTGTGCCAAAGAAGTGATGCTTTTGAACTGTGGTGTTGGAGAAGACTGTTGAGAGGCCCTTGGACTGCAAGGAGATCCAACCAGTCCATTCTAAAGGAAATCAGTCCTGAATATTCATTGGAAGGACTGATGCTGAAGCTTAAGCTCCAATACTTTAGCCACCTGATCTGGAAAACTGGAAGAGATCCTGATGCTGGGAAAGACTGAAGGCAGGAAGAAAAGGGGATGACAGAGGATGAGATGGTTGGGTGGGATCACCCACTGAATGGACATGAGTTTGAGCAAGCTCCAGGAGATAGTGAAGGACAGGGAAGTCTGGGGTTGCAAAGAGTCAGACATGAATGAGTGACTGAACAGCAACAAGAGATTATCATCCTAAATGAAGTAAACCAGACAGAGGAAAAACAAATATATAGTATCACTTATATGTGGAATCTGAAATATGATAAAATGAACTTATTAACAGAAATGGACTCACAAGCCTAGAAAATGAACTTATAGTTACCAAAAGGGAAGAGGGAGAGATAAATCAGGAATTTGAGGTTAGCAGAGTTTGTATGCGGAGAAGGCAATGGCACCCCACTCCAGTACTCTTGCCTGGAAAATCCCATGGACGGAGGAGCCTGGCGGGCTGCAGTCCATGGGGTCGCTGAGAGTGGGGCACTGAGCAACTTCACTTTCCCATTTCACTTTCATTCATTGGAGAAGGAAATGGCAACCCACTCCAGTATTCTTGCCTGGAGAATCCCGGGGATGGGGAAGCCTGGTGGGCTGCCATCTATGGGGTCTCACAGAGTCAGACAGGACTGAAGCAACTTAGCTGCAGCAGCAGCAGCAGAGTTTGTATGTATGTAGTCTCACGGACAGAGAAGCCTGGTGGGCTACAGGTCACGGGGTCACAAAGAGTCAGACAGAACATAGTGGCTGAACAAGAACAACTAATCCAGCTGACCTCATTTTTTTCTTTGTAACAGGCTTTTATTTTTGCTTTATTTCTATTACAGTGTTTGAAACCCAAAGAAATACATTTTCTCTTCAAATTTGGATGTGTGTATAAATATCATTTGTCTAGACTTAGCACACTCAATGCCATGGTTTCTTGGCCTGTGTCTGCTCTGAAATCATTAAGCTTTGTCTGTCTACCCAGGGTCCCTGAGAACACAGAATACAATAGCCAGAGTTTATAGCTCTTAAAAGCAAATTTAAAAAGACTAACCACTGCGAAGAAAGGTTTGATTCCTCTCCCTATGGTCAGTAGCTGAGAACCAAAGCTGTTTTTGAGGGACATCTGGTCTGCTGGTCTGTCTTGGGTCGCTGGGACCTCATGCCCCTTTGTTTCTTTAGTGGTTCAATCAAAGACAGTTCCCACAAAAGCTGGCTAACAGAGCCAGTACTCAACTCCAGGGCTTGAACTTTCTCGCCGTGGCAGAGTTTCATCTTCCCAGACCCAGAGGCCGAACATCTGACTTACGTAGGGGAGCAGGGCTAGAGCTTAGCAGAGGGGTCCCCAGCTGACCTCACTTTAATCTAGCTAATGACATCCACAAAGACCCTGGTTCCAAATGCAGTCAAAGTGGACATGAATTTGGAGGAGACAGCTGTTCCAGCTGGTGGATCAGGAAGATCTCCTGGAGAAGGGAATGGCTACCCACTCCAGTATTCTTGCCTGGAGAATTCCATGGACAGAGGAGCCTGATGGGCTGCAGTCCGCTGGGTCACAAAGAGATGGATGCACTTAGCACTTTTTTTCACTGACATACAGATTTTTTTTAACAAATTTGACTTCATAACCATTTTTTTTTAATTGAGATATGGAGCATAAGAATCAACACTTCTGGAATCTTCTGAAAAGCCAGAAGCTTTAGCAACACTAGACAGTATCCCTGATGGTCAAAACAGTTGGTGCTGACAAGTACTAGCCCAGGACAGGGCAAGCAGGCTCATTCTAATCTGCCACAACCTGCACCCAGAAGCTTCCCTCATTGACCTGACCTGCGTAGACCTGGGTGGGCTGGAGTTTGAGCTGCCTGGCAAAAGCCCTTGCTCCCTAGGTCTAGCTCAGTGCTGGGAGCAGATGCCCCACTTTCTGAGCTCCTGATGGTCTGATGGAGATCAGCTGTCACTTTCCCTGATGTGCTTTCTGATCCTGGGTTTAACCACAGTCATGTTCAGCCATCCAGCTTAAAACACACAGCTGGGATTACACAGGCAGACCCCAACCGCCCCCATTCAGCCCTCCTGGGGTGTTGGACTGTCACTGGCTAAGTCTGCTAGTGTTTCTCTGGTTAAAGTTCAGGAAGCCCATTGTCCATGGTGGTGCTTCTGGACTCCCACTTTTGAAAGGCATGGTACCTGCTTTAGAAATCAAATAGTTCTGCCTTTGAGTTGTAGCTTCGGTTCCAGGTAGCTATGAAAGTGAAAGTCCTTCAGCCGTGTTCAACTCTTTGCAACTCCGTGGACTATGCAGTCCATGGAATTCTCCAGGTCAGAATACTGGAGTGGGTAGCCATTCCCTTCTTCAGGGGATCCTCCCAACTCAGGGATCCAAACCAGGTCTTTCACATTGCAGGTAGATTCTTTACCAGCTGAGTCCCCAGGGAAGTCCAAGAATACTGGAGTGGGTAGTCTGTCCCTTCTCTAGTGGATCTTTCCAACTCAGGAATGGAACTGGGGTCTCCTGCACTGTGGGTAGATTCTTTACCAGCTGAGCTGTCAAGTTCTAGCTTCAGGTCCAAGTAGTTATATGACTTTAGAACGAGCATACCATCTGCTCAGCCTGAGGATTTTGTGAGAATAGGAAATAATGTATATAAAGTGACTCACATGGTCCCAGGTTTGAATTGGTCACTCAATAAATGCAACCATGAAAAATTATTACAAGTCTTATTGTTGGATGAGTTCCAAGTCACCAGACAGATGGCAGACGTTGCATTCACAGGTCTGTGAGAGCAAAGTGGATGGAGAGGAAGACAAAGCCTCCCTTAGTCACAAGCTTCAGTAAGGAGGATGGCAGGATTCTAAGTCACCCACTGGCTGTCTGAAACACTAAGTTTTATAAGCAGCAACCACGCATCTCTTCATTTAACAAATTTGACTTCATAACCATTTTTTTTTAATTGAGATATGGAGCATAAGAATCAACACTTCTGGAATCTTCTGAAAAGCCAGAAGCTTTAGCAACACTAGACAGTATCCCTGATGGTCAAAACAGTTGGTGCTGACAAGTACTAGCCCAGGACAGGGCAAGCAGGCTCATTCTAATCTGCCACAACCTGCACCCAGAAGCTTCCCTCATTGACCTGACCTGCGTAGACCTGGGTGGGCTGGAGTTTGAGCTGCCTGGCAAAAGCCCTTGCTCCCTAGGTCTAGCTCAGTGCTGGGAGCAGATGCCCCACTTTCTGAGCTCCTGATGGTCTGATGGAGATCAGCTGTCACTTTCCCTGATGTGCTTTCTGATCCTGGGTTTAACCACAGTCATGTTCAGCCATCCAGCTAAAACACACAGCTGGGATTACACAGGCAGACCCCAACCGCCCCCATTCAGCCCTCCTGGGGTGTTGGACTGTCACTGGCTAAGTCTGCTAGTGTTTCTCTGGTTAAAGTTCAGGAAGCCCATTGTCCATGGTGGTGCTTCTGGACTCCCACTTTTGAAAGGCATGGTACCTGCTTTAGAAATCAAATAGTTCTGCCTTTGAGTTGTAGCTTCGGTTCCAGGTAGCTATGAAAGTGAAAGTCCTTCAGCCGTGTTCAACTCTTTGCAACTCCGTGGACTATGCAGTCCATGGAATTCTCCAGGTCAGAATACTGGAGTGGGTAGCCATTCCCTTCTTCAGGGGATCCTCCCAACTCAGGGATCCAAACCAGGTCTTTCACATTGCAGGTAGATTCTTTACCAGCTGAGTCCCCAGGGAAGTCCAAGAATACTGGAGTGGGTAGTCTGTCCCTTCTCTAGTGGATCTTTCCAACTCAGGAATGGAACTGGGGTCTCCTGCACTGTGGGTAGATTCTTTACCAGCTGAGCTGTCAAGTTCTAGCTTCAGGTCCAAGTAGTTATATGACTTTAGAACGAGCATACCATCTGCTCAGCCTGAGGATTTTGTGAGAATAGGAAATAATGTATATAAAGTGACTCACATGGTCCCAGGTTTGAATTGGTCACTCAATAAATGCAACCATGAAAAATTATTACAAGTCTTATTGTTGGATGAGTTCCAAGTCACCAGACAGATGGCAGACGTTGCATTCACAGGTCTGTGAGAGCAAAGTGGATGGAGAGGAAGACAAAGCCTCCCTTAGTCACAAGCTTCAGTAAGGAGGATGGCAGGATTCTAAGTCACCCACTGGCTGTCTGAAACACTAAGTTTTATAAGCAGCAACCACGCATCTCTTCTCCCCCACTTCTGCCTGTGTTCTGTGCTCATTTCATATGCACCATCCAGTGTTAAGGTGACACCTTATTAAACGAGGTCTGCCTGTGACCCAGCAAGTCACAATGAAGACAGGAATTAAGATATACTTCCTGCAATGCCTAATTGGATTACAAGGATCATGGGAATGTCCTGTTGACTATGAAATATGCAGGGGATTATTCAGTAATGACTTTTTTCTGTCGTCCTTCACTAATCCTGTCAATCGGGAATAGCTTTAGATTAGGTCAGAATCCCAATGGAAGGAGAGCTGTCTTCCTCATTTACAGTTGTGCGTCCCTGGATGTGGAGAGAGCAGAGTGATTGTCCAGTGATAGCTGTCGTGCGTAAGCCCCCAACCCCGGTCCTTATCATGCATCAGGATTCCTGATCCAACCACCCAGCAGTCAATGGGTGTTTCTACTCTGAGGTCTCCTCAGAAGCCCAGGAGTGTCTGTGTTTACTTTTATTCCCTTGAATCGGTGAGGTCACTCTTGATGTAAAGTCCTAAACATCTTTTGTGTCCATTTCCTCCTCTGCAGCCACGTTCTTCTCATTAGGCCTATATGAGCTCTTTCTCATGGTATTTCTGTGATTTCCCCACTCTTTCTCTTGCCTCTGTGCCTCTTCAGTTAAAAGAGCAACAACAACAAAAAGAACAAAAAGCATGGCTTCCAGATTGAGCTTTTAAAAACGTTCTTTTGTGGGACTTCTCTGGCAGTCTGGTGGTTAAGATTCTAGCTTCTAATGCAGCAGGGGCATAGGTTCCATCCCTGTTCAGGGAACTAAGATCCCACATGCTATGTGGTGTGGTTAAAAAATATTAATAATAAATAAAATGTCCTCCTGTTCATATTCACTCCCCTGGTGAACATCCTTCCATCACAAAACCAGTAAATACATTGCATGTTTGAGTCTCCTCTCCCCACCAGGCCCAGGCAGACGTTACTAATCAATCACTGTTTCCTGCTTAGCAGGAATTGAATGGAGCTTTGCTATGAGCTTATTGTTATAATTATTATTATGCCAACAAAGGTCCATCTAGTCAAGGCTATGGTGTTTCCAGTAGTCATATGGATGTGAGAGTTGGACTATAAAGAAGGCTGAGCACTGAAGAACTGATGCTTTTGAACTGTGGTGTTGGAGAAGACTCTTGAGAGTCCCTTGGACTGCAAGGAGATCTAGCCAGTCCATCCTAAAGGAAATCAGTCCTGAATATTCATTGGAAGGACTGATGTTGAAACTGAAACTCCAACACTTTGGCCACCTGATGCAAAGAGCTGACTCGTTTGAAAAGACCATAATGCTGGGAAAGATTGCAGGCAGGAGGAGAAGTGGACGATAGAGGGTGAGATAGTTGGATGGCATCACCGACTCAATGGGCATGAGTTTGAGTAAACTCTAGGAGTTGGTGATGGACAGGGAGGCCTGGCGTGCTGCAGTCCATGGGGTCGCAAAGAGTCAGACACGACTGAGCGACTGAACTCAGCTGAACTGATGAGCTTATTGGCACTGAAATCTTAGAGCTCTTCATCATCTACCTTCTGCCTTCCTGCCTTTTGTGTCTCTTGCTATTCCCTCTCTCTCCCCACCTTTGCTATGGGATTTGCCTCCCAACAATCCTGAGCTCTGAGTAGTTACACTATTACCGGCCTTCGCATGTGCAGTTTCTTCTGCAAAACCCCTTCACTCAGATGTCATCTCAACGAATCCCAAGATGTGGGCATTTTTTTTTTTTAAGTCCCCATTACTTGTGCCTCTTTTTCAGCAAGTGTCCCTTTGCACGGAAGTGGTTGGTTTCATGTCCAGCCACCCACGAGTTTTTTCCACTGTCACACAGGGGACAGGGACAATGGCTTATGCATCACTGCATGCCCAGCACCTATCATGGCTTCACTGTGGTCAGTAGCTGACCACAGGAAGTGATTGCTTAAGTAGCATCTTTCATTGAACGCTTCATGTCAGACCCTAAGCTAAGCACTCCACATGCATCCTCCTTCTCTATTCTTCTGTGAGGTAGTTAGTGGTTTTTGGTTTGTTTTTCCATTTTGCATGAGAAAAAAAAACAGGCTTAGAGAGATGAAGGCACTTACAGGCTCAAGGCCACACTGTGAAGGACCCAGTTCTGTGCAAACTACTGTGCACCCAAGGTTTGGCTATGTCTGGACACATAGTCAGTTGTTACAGCTGAGTAGTGGGTGCTTCTGGAATTTCGTGGGTGGAGTCCAGAGATGCTGCTGAACATCCAACATTACACAGGACAGGCCCCCACTAACAGAGGGTTGTCCAGCCCCAGTGTCAGTATGCCAAGGGTGGGAAACCCTGCCCATAACTCTTTGCCCATAATCATAGCCTCCCTCTAGTGTGTGTTTGACTTAGCGTTTTTGTTGGTTTTGGTTGCTAGGGCTGACAAATTACATAAATATTTTTAGAAGGAGCTGCCCTCTCTTTGGTTACATCAAGATTGGGTGGGGGCACATATCCAGGTGTGCGTTCTAGATCTTGGGACTTCAGAAAAGACCTTAAACTGTGACAATCCCCAAGGATGAGAAGTCTCAGCATAAACCATCTCCTCCGCAGTCGGTCCATCTCCGTTGGGTCACCTCCAAACCCACCGCCTTATGCAGATTTCCAGCAGCTGAAATAAATACTTGCAGATTTGGTGGGGAGGGAGCAGATGCTCTTAAGAGCAAGGTAAATAAGTAATTTAGATAAATCCAGAAAACCCATGATCCAAATCTGCTTATGCACTGTGAAATCAGCAGAGGGTTAACGGAACCCAATCCATTTTCATCAAGAAATTTGAACTTTGGTCCCAGTATGCAACTTAGCTGCAAATGCTACATTATTTATTATTCATGGGGCATTGTAACTTACCACAGTCTCTGAGTAATCTTTTTAAGCCTGCCAAAAGAACTGGTGTTAATTGCTTACACTGGAACATATTTGCTGTTGGAAATGTCACACCGTAATTATATCCCATTTCGCTGTCTGACAAGTAATATACTAAAAGAAAATTGGGTTTCTTTTTTTTTTTTTCCCCTCTTCTTCCTGTGATGTGTAAAACCATTACCAAGACCCTTCAGGCAGCAAGCAGGTAGATGCTTTCTTTACTTGTCAAGAAAGAAAACTTTCAGGGCTGGGTGATCATGATACAGATGAGCAGAGCTGGTTTCGTGGAAAGACGTGCCAGCTGGGCAGTTGAGCACATTTGACTTAAAGCTCTGCTTTCACTCTCTTGAAACTTCTCATCATTCTTGAACAAGGACCCACATGTCTCATTTATGCTGGGCTGTGAAAATGATGGAGCCCAATCTGCAAAAGGTGGAGGAACAGGGCAGTGACATGACCCATGGAGGTGTGGTCAAAGGTGAGATGAGAGTTGCTGCGAAAGGAAATGGTAAGAATTTCTGGGGCACAGACCAGTTATAAACTAGAAAATACATGTGTATCTGTATGTGAGTGCTTATGTGTTTTAAGAATTGGTGGCTTGTGAGGTCAGGCAGGGCAGACTGATCAGATGGCTCTTTCTGGAAGGCAGGTGGCTATATTTGGATGGTTGAGCTTCTCCTAAACCCAGGCTTGGTCAGATACAGCACACAGCCCACTCCTGGTAAGTCAGGTTTCGCTGGGATGCAGCCACATGTATTCTGTTAGGCGCTGTCTGGGGCTGCTCTCTCATACAAGGACAGAGCTGAGCAATTGCGGTAGAGACCATGTAACCCACAAAGGCCAGCATGTTTACTCTCTGAAACTCCAAGTGTTAGTCGCTCAGTTGTGTCCGACTCTTTGCGACTCCATGGGCTGTAGCCCTCCAGGCTCCTCTGTCCGTGGGATATTCCAGGCAAGAATACTGGAGTGGGTTGCCATGCCCTCCTTCCAAGGGATCTTCCCAACCCAGGGATCAAACCCAGGTCTCCCATGTTACAGGCAGATTCTTTAGCATCTGAACCACGAGGAAAGCCTCTCAGGCTCCCTACAGAAGTTTGCTGAGCCCTGTCTAAACCTTGGGGGGAGCTTCATCCACCTGGCTGCATGGGGGACTCAGAGGTCATGGTCAGGCAGCCACATTCCCGTCTGTAGAAGAGAGGGGAGGATGGATTTTGCTGAGTGTTTAGCTATCTCTGCCACACAACCTACTTTACAGATTTGGAAGCAGAGGTGACTTCAAGAGATCCAGCCGTTTGCTTAGAGAGAGAGGCCTGCCTGACTCGAAAGTATTAAAGTGCATGTTTTTTTTTTTTTTTTTAAGCTGATATAAAGCCATGTACCTGTCACTTCCCCATTTCTCCAACATCCTTGTCTTTTCCTCTCTTCAGTAAACAAATATGCATAGTTTCTCTTTTGTCAGTCTTATTCCAGGAGCTGCCACCATGGTTTTTGAGGGATGTAGAATAAGAAATGAAGTCTGCTTGTGTTGAAAAGGTATCACAAATTTATTCTATAAATACTGAACCAGGGTACTATGTACCGGGCTGTGGACTAAGTCCTTTAGACACAATATTGAAAAAGCTGTCTAGGCATCAGTAATAAAGGTTTGTGTTTTCTAAGTTGTAGTAAATGACCTGTCTCAGGTCACAGGCAGACATGACTCGGGCACCCCACTCAGACAGGGAAAGGAAAGTGGCTGAGGGACTTCCCTAGCAGTCTAGCGATTAAGACTTTGCCTTCTAATGCAGGGAATGTGGACTTCTAAGACTTCCACTCCCTGATTGGCGAGCTAAGATCCCTCATGACTATGGGCCAAAGAACCAAAATACAAAACAGGAGCAATATTGAAACAAATCAAATAAATAGTTTTTAAAAAGAGAGGGGGAGAGAAAGAAAAATAGCTGAATCACAGTGGATCTTGCCCTGGAAGCAAGATGAAGCGTGAACACACATGATCATCACACAGAAGGTGATGTTGCTAAAGGTATTTGTTCCTTCAAGCAATGTATAGAAAGCTTAGGCTAACTAAACGCCTACACCTGTGCCTAGCTCCTGCCCTCCGCTCATGCCCCTGACGGGTTGCCCACAGACCGACACTGCGGGTGTATGTAAGAGCTTCCGGTTACTAGACAGCTACTCTGTGTCACAGCCTTTAGTTAAAACACATAGGTTAATCCTCCCAAGCATATTATTTCCATTACATCGGAGGAGGAAATTAGCCTCAGAGAGGTTCTTGGAACTTCTCCCAATCACACTGCTAGTAGGTTCTGGCTGTAGACTTTTCTACTTTCAGAGCCCAAATGTGCAATTGGTATATTTCTTAAGTAGGAGACACACCCAGTAACATGGTGGTGGTTGTTTAGTCACTAAGTTGTGTCAGACTCTTGCGGCCCCAGGACTGCAGGCTCCTCTGTCCATGGGATTTCTCAGGCAAGGATACTGGAGTGGATTGCCGTTTCCTTCTCCAGGGGATCTTCCGGACCCAGGGATCAAACCCGCATCTCCTGCATTGCAGGCGGTCTCCCTCATCGCTGGCGAATTCTTTACTGACAGCCACCAGGGCAGCTGGTGAATTCTTTACTGACAGCCACCAGGGCAGCCCACCCTGTAACATGTGATGCCTCAAACATGAAGGAGGCTCAGCTCTCCACCCTGGGCTGTCCAAAATGGATGTTCCTGAATCGGCTCCCCTCCAAGTGGTGATCCAGAGATCCAGGCCCCTTCGGTCCTGTGGCTCCACCAGCCTTCATGTCCAGATCACCGCACTCTTCTCTGTCCAGAAGTGCAGAGGAGAAGCTGTGGAGGAGGGTGCAGGGACGTTCCTGTGGGTCAAGCCAGAAACGCGTGCTCGTCACTTGCACTGGCATTTTATCAGCTAGAGTGCAGCCATTTGGGCAGACGTGACTGCAGAGGATGGCAGGAAGTCAGCACTAATGAGGGGTAAGGGAAAGGCAGACAGAGGCTTGCTGAAGAGCCTCCGCCCCTCTGCTTACTCCACTGCTCTGGTCTTGCTTCCCTCCACTTTGGGTTATTTCTAGCCAAGACCAGGTCCCCTGGCCCCTCTGAGGTCTGTGACCACGTGGCCCTTTTCCAGCACAGGGGTCACCTTCCCTGATGCTAGAGACGCATCTCCAGGAAACATTTTTGTGTTAAGGTGGCTGCAAGTCTGACAGGGATACGGGGCACGGGGGAAGGCAAGGTTAGTAATTTAGTTGTCATCTGCTGACAGGTTAGTCTTAGAATATGTTCCCTGCAATTCAAGGCTTGCGAGAGAGAGAGAGACTGCGCGAGGCACTTAACAAATGTCAGCTTTTTTCCCCTGGCGCCACGGCTGTCTCACACTGACCCTGACACGCTCAGGGAGGGAGTGTCTCGGCATTGTTCAATCAGCGCCTCCTCGCCTCACTCTTGTTCTCATTCGTTTTTCCAGCAAGGTTCCTTTGCCTGGGGTCCTCATGTAGAGGTCATCGCAATCACCAGAGGGCCCTGTGAAAACTGCCCGGAAAGTCAGCTCCGGGGAGGAACCCAGGAATCTGCATTTTTAATAAGTGGCCCAGTGGATCTTTTGCAGATCAGTGGTTTCACACAGTTTCTCAAGCTCAGCACTTGATACTTTGAATCCGATGAACCCCTTGTTCATGGCAGGATGTTTGGCAGCATCCCTGGCCTCTACCCTCTTGATCCAAGCAGCACCCTCTGCCCCAAGTGTGATAACTAAAAATGTCTTCTGAAAAATTGCTAATTGTTCCCGGGGATGGGGGTGGGGGGGCAGAATTGCCCCTGGTTGGCTTAGAGCATGACTCATGTCTGTGCCATAAACTGTGAATGTTCCCCCAGGGACCCATGTTCCCCTCTCCGCTGCCCACTCCCATGCTTCTGGCTGGGGTCCCAGGACTGGGTCTCCCTAATAGGGACGTGAGTGGAAGTGACGGCTCACTTCCTGGCCACGGCTGTTAAGAGTGGATGTGAACCCTACCCTGACCCCTGACCCCTCTGTATGCAGCAGGAGCACTCAGGAGTGAGATGGTGGAGTTGAAGTGCGAACAGAGTGGGTCCTCAAGTCACCTCTTGGAGGACGGACATTGGGGGAACTGCCAGAGCCCCACATGAGTGAGAAATAAGTCTTGGTTGTGTCCAGCAGCTGAAATGTGAGGGCAGACACGTTACTGCAGCAGAGCCTTGTGTAGCCCTGACTAACACAGGTTCCCATGCCCAGAGGCTCCCGAGTGCGGACCTGTCCCCTTCTTTCCCTCCCCTGCCACCTGAGACAGGAGCACAACACATTTAAAGCAGAAGCAGGCAGTAGCTCTGAAACCAGATTAGCCTTGGTTCAGGTCCCAGCTCTGTCATGAGCCCTATGACCTTGGCCTCCCTCAGACTTTGTCTTTCTCTCCTCTGTAAAGTTAGGATAATGATTGTATCTGCCTCACAGTGATTTCTAGGATTCAATTGGAGAAAAGTTTAAGAGAACAAACAGAAAACCATAAACATACTTGACACTGTGCCTGGCATACTGTGAGTACTCAATAAAATGTGAGCTGTTTCTTGGGTCAGCATCTTTGGCAGAGTCCTATGTCTTTCCAATTGATCAATTCCCCATAGGCTTATTAACCAAAGGAAGTATTGTTAGTTCTTCAGTCATGTCCAGCTCTTTGGGACCCCATGAAGCTCCTCTGTCCATAGAATTCTCCAGGCAAGAATACAGGAGTGAGTTGCCATTTCCTTCTGCAACCAAAGGAAGAGTCTCTGTGAATATTGAAAAGGAGTGATGGCAAGTGGATGAGGACAATGTCCGCCAAACCAATATATATGTCAGAAGAATAGTGGGATTGGAGGTGATTATTGCCAGTGGAGCAATGATGAGGCCCAGTGCAAAGCTCTCATGGTGGGAGTCAGGCAGAGGAATGTTTGTTTATTGCCTGATTGCCTGCCATGTGCCAGGAGACAGAGATATAAAGGAAAGCCCACCTTTTCACATGCCTTAACTCTTGTGTCATCTGTGACTTTAAAGAAAGGAAAGGCAATCAACAAGCAAAGGCACATTTCCCGCCCTGGGTGAGATTCCAGTCATAGCTGAAAAGAGAAGCGGAAGATTGTGTCTGGCATCAAAAGTCAACAGGTGCAACTAGAAATTATCACACTTAGTGAAGTAAGTCAGAAAAAGACAAATACTGTACGGTGCTAGAGGAAACTCATGAGAATCCCTTGAAGTGAAAGCAGGTCAAACCCTAAAGGAAATCAACCCAGACTATTCATTGGAAGGACTGTTGCTGGAGCTGAAGCTCCAATACTTTGGCCACCTGATGTGAAGAACTGACTCGTTAGAAAAGACCTTGATGCTGGGAAAGATGAAAGGCAAAAAGAGAAGGGGGCAGCAGAGAATGAGACGGTTGGATGGCATTACCAACTCAATGGACATGAATTTGAGCAAACTCCAGGAGACAGTGAAGGACAAGGAAGCCTGGCATGCTTCAGTCCATGGGGTCACAAAGAATCAGACATGATATAGTGACTGAATGACAACAAAATCACTTTACATGTGAAATCTAATCTAATCTTTACTGTCTTTAAAACAAACAGAATCACAGACATAGAGAACAGACGAGTGGTTGCAAACGGAGAGGGGGTGGAGAGGGGTGGACTGGAAGTTTGGGATTAGCAGATGCAAATTAGCATGTCTAGAATGGATAAACAACACGGTCCTATGATATAGCACAGGGAGCTATAATTAGTATCCTGGCATAAACCATAATCAAAAAGAATATGAAAAAGAATTGTGTATAACTGATTTACTTTGCTGTACAGCAGATATTAATACAATGCTATAAACCAAGTATAATTCAACAAAAAAATTTAGTAAAACAAAATAGATAAAGAACAAGGACCCACTGTACATAAGCATAGGGAACTATGCTCAGTATTTTGTAATAACCTATATGGGGAAAAATCTGAAAAATAATATATATATACATACATACATATATTATATATAATTAATTCAATTTGCTGTACACCTTAAACTAATACAACATAATAAATCAACTGTACTTCAGTTTTTAAAAAATGAAAAGAATTAACAGGGACATTGGCTGGAATATCCTTAATTTGTCCGCTGTGAGCTGCCTCTGCTCCTCTTGAGTACATTGTACTAAGAAAGCTTAGGTGTCCTGGCTTGGGTGCCAGCTGGCTCAACTTACAGTTTTGCTCATATTTTTTTTTTAATGACAGATTCAACAAATTCTACCCACTGATGCATTATTTAACCAACTGTCATTTCTCTGCCATTCTCATTTAAGCATCATCTGTTAGGTTTACACATTGGTACACCCATGAAATTAACATTACACGTGTTTCCTTTTGGAGCTGACTGAATTTAATTTAATTTAAATTGTTGTCACTGTCAATGGCCTTCCAAAATTGCAGTAGTGTGGATCTGCCCCCTCAAAGGCTTATCTTAACCCCAGCCTATCTCAAAAGCTATAACCATGCTTTCCCCTGGAGCTCTCTGGTCTAATGTAAGTCTACACATAAGATGACCTTAGTCTACCAGTTCATTTATAAGGGTTCTTGTTTACAGAAAGATATCCTCAGAAGCCCCATGGCTTAAACAAAGCTTCCATACTGAGGTTGAGAAATCAGGATCTTTTGGGTCTTCTAAGCTAGCCAGACATTCTGGATTGCAAAGTCAAGTGGGCCTTAGGAAGCATCACTATAAACAAAGCTGGTGGAGGTGATGGAATTTCAGCTGAGCTATTTCAAATCCTAAAAGATGATGCTGTGAAAGTGCTACACTCAATATGCCAGCAAATTTGGAAAACTCAGCAGTGGCCACAGGACTAGAAAAGGTCAGTTTTCATTCCAATCCCAAAGAAATGTAATGCCAATGTTCAAACTACTGCACAATTGCACTCATCTCACACTCTAGCAAAGGAATGCTCAAAATTATCCAAGCCAAGCTTCAACAGTACATGAACCAAGAACTTCCAGAAGTTCAAGCTGGATTTAGAAAAGGGAGGCAAATCAGAGATCATATTGCCAACTTCTGTTGGATCATAGGAAAAGCAAGAGAATTCCAGAAAGACGTCTACTTCACTTCATTGACTAAAGCCCTTGACTGTGTGAATCACAACAAACTGTGGAAACTCCTAAAGAGAGAAGAATACCAGATGTCCTCACCTGCCTCCTGTGAATCCTGTATGCAGGTAAAGAAGCAACTGTTAGAACAAGATATGGAACAACAGACTGCTTCCAAATTGGGAAAGGAATATGTCAAGGCTATATATTGTCACCCTGATTATTTAACTTATATGCAGAGTACATCATGTGAAATGCTAGGCTGGATGAAGCACAAGTTGGAATCAAGATTACCAGGAGAAATATCAGTAACCTCAGATATGCAGATGACACCACACTTATGGCAAAAAGTGAAGGGAACTAAAGAGCTTCTTGATGAAGGTGAAAGAGGAGAATGAAAAAGCTGGCTTAAAACTCAACATTCAAAAAACTAAGATTATGGCATCACTTCATGACAAATAGATGGGGAAACAATGGAAACAGTGAGAGACTTTATCTTCTTGGGCTCCAAAATCAGTGCAGATGGTGACTACAGCCATGAAATTAAAAGATGCTTGTTCCTTGTAAGAAAAGCTATGACAAACTTCAAGTGAAAGTGAAGTCGTGTCCGACTCTTTGCGACCCCATGGACTGTAGCCCACCAGGCTCCTCCATCCATGGAATTTTCTAGGCAAGAGTACTGGAGTGGGTTGCCATTTCCTTCTCCAGAGGGTCTTCCTGACCCAGGGATCAAACCCGGGTCTCCCACATTGCAGGCAGATGCTTTACCATCTGAGCCACCAGGGAATCCCATGACAAACTTAAATAGCATATTAAAAAGCAGAGACATTACTTTGCCGACTAAGGTCTGGCTAGTCAAATCTATGGTTTTTTCTGTAGTCGTGTATGGATATGAGAGTTGGCCATAAAGAAAGCTGAGTGCCGAAGAATTGATGCTTTTGAACTGCGGTGTTGGAGAAGACTCTTGAGAGTCCCTTGGACTGCAAGGAGATCCCACCAGTCCATTCTAAAAGAAATCAGACCTGAATATTCATTGGAAGGACTGATGCTAAAGCTGAAGCTCCAGTACTTTGGCCACCTGATGTGAAGACCGACTCACTGGAAAAGACCCTGATTCTGGGAAATATTGAAGGCAGGAGAAGGGGATGATAGAGGATGAGATGGTTGAATGGCATCCCCGACTTGATGGACATGAGTTTGACTAAGCTCCGGAAGTTGGTAATGGACAGGAAAGCCTGGCATGCTGCAGTCCATGGGGTTGCAAAGAGTCTTACACAACTGAGCGACTGAACTGAACTAAAGCTCATCAAGGAAGGATGGAAAGTCAACTGAGATAAGAAGTCCCAAACCGAAATGGTAAGGGACTTGATGAATACAAATACAACGGTGGCAGGCAATGGTTATCCCACCATGCTCCTCTAATGGTTAAAGACAAGATGTAGTGTTTATTCATTCCACATTCATCTAGAGACTCGCTGGGAGCGAGACTGTGCCCATCTGCTCTATGCCAGACCCCTCAGTGTGTCACCTGTAGCAAGTATCCGATGCACGTGTGTGTGCTCAGATGCTTGAGTTGTGTCCGACTCTCTGCGACCCTATGGACTGTAGCCCTTGCCCAGGCTGCTCTGTCCATGGGATTCTCCAGGCAAGAATACTGGATTGGGAGGTCATGCCCTCCTCCAGGGGATCTTCCCGACCCAGGGATGGAATCTGAGGTTCCTTCGTCTCCTGCATTGCAAGCGGATTCTTTACCAACTGAGCCACTAAAGAAGCCCCAAGTATCTGATGATTATTTCTCAAATAAGTCATCTGCGGTCGTACCTTGGAGGTATTCTGGGTTTGATTCCAGACCACGGCAATAAAGCAAGTCACACACATTTTTTTGGCTTCCCAATGCATGTTAAATTTATGTTTACACTATACTGTTGTCTATTAAGCGTGCAATAGCATTATGTCTGAAAAAAACAATGCACATGCCTTGATTTAAAAATTCTTTACTGCTAAAAAATTGCTAACCAGCATCTCAGCCTTTAGTGAGTCGTAGCAGTGATATCAGGATCACTGATAACAAATCTCCATAAAAAGTATAATAATAATGAAACCATTTGAAATATTGAGGGAATTACTAATATATGACACAGAGACACAAACTGAACACATGCTGTTGGGGAAATGGCACCAACAGACTTGCCTAAGGCAAGGTTACCACCAACCTTCAGTTTGTAAGAACACGAGGTCTGCAAAGCGTGGTAAAGCAAAGAGCCATAAGGCAAGATGTGTCTGTACCGTCCTGCTGTGCGCTGCCCCCACCCCGGGCCGTAGCTCTCACAGGCATTTACAAGCATGTATCAGATGAATGAATGAATTGTTGTCACAAGCTTAGGAGACTTTGAAAAGATTTTTCTTTTTAACAGTGACTCTTAGGCTGTGCTCGTGCTGAGATGTCAGCCATAGGCTGATGGCGTCTATTCACTCTCAGAAAGGATCGTGACAAAGGGAACAAGCACCTTCGAGTGCACACCTGGCGCAAACGGAGGTCAGCTCAGGGTGCACACTTGGCCTGGAGGTGAAGGGCAGGGGAGGGGGGCGGGGGAATTGCAGAATGATTTTCCAGTGCTAGAGAGGCTGGTCTACGGAGGAGCCACCATGCTATCTTTGAAGGTGAAAGAAATCAGGACCAATAGCTGAAACCTTCTGGCATGTGTATTTTGGAAAAAAGAAAAAAACAGCTTATGATCAGCACTGTCCACAAGTGCGGCGGGCTGCTGTGTAAGACAGTGATGTTCCTGTCTTTGGAAGCATTCAAGAAAGAACTGATTGGCCTTTAGTTATGTTTTCACAGTGTTTTTGTTATTGTTATTCAGTGCCTACGTTGTGTCCAGCTCATTTTGAACCCATGAGCTGCAGCACGCCAGGCTTCCCTGTCCTTCACCGCCTCCTGAAGTTTTCTCAAACTTATGTCCACTGAGTTGGTGATGCCATCCAACCATGTCATCCTGTTACTCCCTTCTCTTCTTGCCCTCAATCTTTCCCAGTATCAGGTTCTTTACCAACGAGTCAGTTCTTTGCATCAGGTGGCCAAAGTATTGGACCTTCAGCTTCAGCATCAGTCCTTCCAATGAGTATTTAGGGTTGATTGCCTTTGTCATTGCGCTACAAAAATTTCAGACACAGAAAAAGATGGTTAAGACAAAAAAGGCAAACAAAGCCCCTGTCCTTTTTAAAAATCCTTCAAACTACAATGTCTACCTCTTTGAGACCTTGACACAAGGCCTTTCTTTTGCCTGAAATGACACCTCCTTTCCCAGCTCCCCCTTCCTCATGTTTCGGATCTGGGCTTCTCTACCGAATATACCAAGGGCATATTGCTGAAAAGAGAACGCATATGACAGCAAAATGCACGTGATGAGATATAGTGTGTATGCATAAAAGTATTTGGAAAATGTTCACTGAAATGTTACCAATACTGATATCCAGATGCTCCACTATTCAAGTTTTTTTTCCCCTCCTTTCTTTATATGTTCTGTATGCTTGAATTTCCTACAATGAATACATATTATCTGCATAGAGAAACCAAAGAAACCATCCAGAACTGATGAAGGAGTGCAGACAGACTCCTTGTTGGTTTAATCCCGGA
>SJYC01035623.1:0-34804 GCA_006408675.1 Madoqua kirkii
CCTCCTTTCTTTATATGTTCTGTATGCTTGAATTTCCTACAATGAATACATATTATCTGCATAGAGAAACCAAAGAAACCATCCAGAACTGATGAAGGAGTGCAGACAGACTCCTTGTTGGTTTAATCCCGGATCTGCAGCTCCCAAGCGCCATGCTCTCTGTCCTGGGCATCTGTCCCTGCGCCTAGGTCTCAGAGGTGCAGGGAAATGAATCTGTCGTCGTTCCAAGTTCACCTGGGATGCTCGTTCCCCATCGCCACGAGCCCTCTTGCATGTGTGTTTTGATATCTATTTCTTCCTTCCCCAGGAATGTATTCAGGTGTCCCCGATGCTTCTAGAATTGTCACTGGGCATTTGATTGGGTCCTAGGGAGGCAGAAAAATCCATACTTCCTGCCCTGTGGGAGCAAAACCTACTGTTAGTATTGGCCTGACTGTGAGTTTGCTGCTACTGAGATCGACTAGAAAGCCCATTAGCACTGGGAGTGGCTAAGAGGATACCCCTGGTGCTTATTTCTTAGGAAGCAGGATGGTGGAGGATTCTAGAATCAGCTCCATTATTTCCTAGCTGTTGGACCCTGGGCAATCCGCTCTAGGCTTCCCTGATGGCTCAGTTGGTAAAGAATCTGCCTGCAATGCAGGAGACTCGGGTTCAATCCTTGGGTCAAGAAGATCCCCTGGAGATGGAAATAGCAACCCACTCCAGTACTCTTGCCTGAAGAATTCCATGGACAGAGGAGCCTGGAAGGCTGCAGTCCACAGGGTCACAAAGAGTCGGGCACGACTGTGCAACTAACTTTTACTTTTTCTCATCCCCTCTGTGGCTCAGTTTCCTCATCTAGGAAATGGGGATAAGAGTGGCACTCACCTCAAAACTTACCTCAATGACTAAATGAGATAATGCAGGGACAAGTCTTGACCCAAAGACCAGCAAGCAGTAAACGGTGCACAAACGTGAACCGGATAATTACTCCCATCTGCATTCCGTGACGTGAGAGCATTAACGTGACAAATGGGTAACAATTGGAGGAAATGTCCCTTTTTAAATAGAAGGCACCTGCAGAACATATTTGTGCTTTATGATCAGGAGGCAGCGTTAATGGCCCTTAATGTGATTATTATACGGATTTTTATTAGGAAAATTCCAACCAATTCGGCATTAATTAATGTACTCTTACTTTAGAGTGTTACTCTTCTGGTCTTTGGAGAGTTGGAGCAAATAAACCTGTTATTTTCTCAAACCCTTTCCTGAGAAGTAAATAAGGGTTGTTCCCTCCTCCAGCAGCTCCATTTGTAATAAAAATAGATGAGTCCCTGTGCTTTTCCGGGGCACGATTTATGGAGCCTGCGCGTACCTTCAGGAGAGGAGAAAGGAGGACAGAGATGAAAGTGTCAGGCAACAGGAGGGCTCTCAGGAGAACCTGCAAAAGGCAGCTCAGGCCCCGAAGGCAGGGAGCGTGGAGGGAGCGGGTCATCTCAACAGCCCAAGCCTGCAGGAGACTTACCTCAATGACTAAATGAGATAATGCAGGGACAAGTCTTGACCCAAAGACCAGCAAGGAGTAAACGGTGCACAAACGTGAACCGGATAATTACTCCCATCTGCATTCCGTGACGTGAGAGCATTAACGTGACAAATGGGTAACAATTGGAGGAAATGTCCCTTTTTAAATAGAAGGCACCTGCAGAACATATTTGTGCTTTATGATCAGGAGGCAGCGTTAATGGCCCTTAATGTGATTATTATACGGATTTTTATTAGGAAAATTCCAACCAATTCGGCATTAATTAATGTACTGTTACTTTAGAGTGTTACTCTTCTGGTCTTTGGAGAGTTGGAGCAAATAAACCTGTTATTTTCTCAAACCCTTTCCTGAGAAGTAAATAAGGGTTGTTCCCTCCTCCAGCAGCTCCATTTGTAATAAAAATAGATGAGTCCCTGTGCTTTTCCGGGGCAGAATTTATGGAGCCTGCGCATACCTTCAGGAGAGGAGAAAGGAGGACAGAGATGAAAGTGTCAGGCGACAGGAGGGCTCTCAGGAGAACCTGCAAAAGGCAGCTCAGGCCCGGAAGGCAGGGAGCGTGGAGGGAGCGGGTCATCTCAACAGCCCAAGCCTGCAGGAGGGCCCGGGGCTCCACACTGCACCCTGAAGCCCACCTTCCCTTCCAGCTTCCACGCACTCCGTAGGCGCGCATAGCAAGCCGGTTGGGATGCTTTCTCACTGTCCTCCATTGCACCCCTTGAAATGGTGCCCTGCGTGGGACCCCTGCTGTCTTTCCATCCCCACCTCACCCTGTGCTCCTTCGCGGCCTCTCTGCACCAGCCACACTGGCCCTCCTGCGAACGATTTATGGAGCCTGCGCGTACCTTCAGGAGAGGAGAAAGGAGGACAGAGATGAAAGTGTCAGGCAACAGGAGGGCTCTCAGGAGAACCTGCAAAAGGCAGCTCAGGCCCCGAAGGCAGGGAGCGTGGAGGGAGCGGGTCATCTCAACAGCCCAAGCCTGCAGGAGAGCCCGAGGCTCCACGCTGCATCCTGAAGCCCACCTGAGCTTCCAGCTTCCATGCACTCCGTAGGCGCGCATAGCAAGCCGGTTGGGATACTTTCTCACTGTCCTCCATTGCAACCCTTAAAATGCTGCCCTGCGTGGGGCCCCTGCTGTCTTTCCATCCCCACCTCACCCTGTGCTCCTTCGCAGTCTCTCTGCACCAGCCACACTGGCCCTCTTGCGTGTCCCTCGTTTACCACGCTCTCTCTCACCCCAGGGCCTTTGCATATGCTCTTCCCTATGCCTGGGGACACTCCCCTGCCCTCTTTTACCTAATAACTTCTTACTCAACTTGTAGATCTTAGTCTAAGGAATGCATCCCTTGACCTCCTTAAAGTAACATATTAGTCTGTGTGAGCTGGGCTGCCATAACCAAATACCACAGACTGGATGCCTACAGCAACTGAATCCTACTTTTCATAATTTTAGAGCCTAGATGTCCAAGGTCAGGGTGCCAACTGCTTAGGTTCTGGTGAGAGCTGTCTTCCTGGCTGGCAGGCTGCCTTCTCCCTGTGCCCTGGAGGAGCACAGAGACAGCAAGCTCGCTGGTATCTCTTCTTCTAAGGGTACTAATCCCATCAGATCAGGGCTCTCCCCTCCTGACCTCATTTAACTTCCCTCACCTCCTAAAAGGCCCATCTCCAACACAATCACAAGGAGGCTGAGCCTTCAACATAGGAATTTTGGTGCAAGACACAATTCAGTTCATAGCAAGTCATTTCTTTGAAAAAGGCACAGAACAGTTAGGAACAGAAGCTGGTCTGATAATGTTCAACTGCATCGCAGCTTCCCCGAAAGGGAACCTGGGTGAGTGCAGCTGAACATGCGCCGGAAAAGGGAGAAGGGAAATAGAATGCGGTCACTTGCATGTCACTATTCAAAGTGATAGTCATGACAGCTACCGCTTAATTTTCTTCATGCCTTGGAAATTATCTGGGAAATATTGATGTATTTATTCTGTCTTCCCTTCAGAAAGGTCTGCTCCTCGGAAGGCCAGGCTCTCTGGCATGCGCTTCGCTCTGTTCCTCTCCTAGAATGCTGACTGCCTGGCATGTCACTGGTGCCTGTTCCACTTACTTTTTTCTGAGTGAATAACCACCCCAAGCTTAGTGAGACAGAACAATGCCCATACATTCTGTGTATCTGGAATTTGGAAAGAGTACCCAGGAGATGGGTGGTGGTGTGGACAAATTTGCCCAGGTTAAGAACCACCACTCTGTATTAGACAGTTTTCTGAGCTCACGACTCTGTGCGTCCCTGCTATGAGGCAGGAGTCAGTATTTACCCTTTTTGTACTGAGGATAGACTGGAATCTTAGAGGTGATATAACTTGCCCAACCTCACAGAGCCAGTGAGTAAAGAGCTGTGGTTTGAATCCAGATCTTTCTGATTGCAAAGCCAAACTTCTTTTCACCTGCCACACTGCCTTTCCAGAGAGACTGCCCATGTTGCCAAAAATGCAGTAGGCCATCTTGGCAGGGAACCTTCTACCGCCCACAAGATGAGCAGTTCTCAGCCAACAACCATATTGACCCCTCGGGAGCTTTGGGAGATACAAAGGGGAAAGGGCTGTTTGGAGATGGGATCTTAAGTGTCCTGTAATGCATGGGACAAGCCCAATCCAACAAAGAATTGTCTCTCCCCAAATGCCATTGGTCTCAGTTGAGAAACTGCTTGAGAAGGTGCAGGAGGCAGGGGGATGCATGAGAAATTAATCTGTATCAAAGCTGTCTGAAATGCTGTTTGATGGCAGCAGAGGCTGTGGTTTCCTTGCATGGTTTAGTTTAGGAGCTGTCTTAGGCCCTTGTGCATGAAGTCCCTTGGTCGCTAAGTCATGTCCAACTCTTTGCGACCCATGGGCTGTAGCCCACCAGGCTCCTCCATCTGTGGCATATTCCAGGTTAGAATAGTGGAGTAGGTTGCCATTTCCTCCTCCTGGGCATCTTCCCAAACTGGAGATCGAACACGCGTCTCTTGCATCTCCTGCATTGACAGGCAGATTCTTTACCACTGTGTCACCTGGAAATAACTTTAGTCCCTTAGGGGTTTCTGTAACAAAGTACTGCAGGCTGAGTGGCTCACAAGCGACAGAAATTTGTTTCTTGTGCTTCTGGAGGCTAGAAAGTCCAGTGCCAGCAGATCTGGTGTCTGGTGAGGACTATTTCTGGTTCACAGACATCTGTCTTTTCCTTGTGTCTTCACTTGGCAGACACATACAGGAGCTCTCTGGGGTCTCTGTTATAAGGTCACTAACCTCATCCATAAGAGCTGCGCCCTAAGGACCTCATCACCTTTCAAAGGTCCCACCTTCTAATTACCATTACCTTGGGGATTAGGTTTTCAGCATATGATTCTGGGGGACACACAAACATTCACACCATCACAGAGGTTAAAAGCTCTCATTTTAGTGGCCGACAAATGGAGATTTGAATCCCAGTTCCACAGTGTATCAGCTGGCCCCAGGTCAGGTAACCACTCTGAGCCTTAACTTTCTTGTCTGTAAAATGGGAGTAACTGCCTTCATAAGTCTGCTGTAAGAAGTAAATGAGATATTGTCTGTTTAAAAACACTGCACCTGGACCTGGCACACAGGCTGTTTATCAAAACAGTGCCCTCGTCCTTGTTGTGTGGGAAAAGTAACATGAGCAGAATGGACAGGAGCTTGTGGGCCTCAGCAGAGCACTTTCACAGGTGCTGGGGAACAGGCAGAGCGACTGAGGCCCAGTGAATTGCAGCTGAATGCATCATCCACCATCAATATCCATCCCACCAGTTTCCATTTATTGAGCAGTCCATCATTAGAATATCCCAGGGCTCGCGACAATAAAATCAATAAGACGGTTCAGCCATGGGCTGTGGTTTCATAACTCCAGACTTGAATGAGGGGAGGAAAAAAAAAAATCAGTGAGCAGGAAAATTTCCTGAATGCTTGATCAGGGGTGGAGGGAGACATTTCTCAGAGCAGGAGAGAAATAACAAGTGAGCCAGCCTTGGATCTCCAGCAGAGCAGGACGCCATGAGCTTGTGAGGTGACACCGAGAGGTGTACGTGGGTAAAAATTCTTTCCATCTTGAGAGACGCAGGTTTTAATATTTATTTCTGTATTTGGCTGTGCCAGGTCTTAGCTGTGGCATGTGACCTTTTAGTAGCAGCAGGTAGGATCTAGCTTCCCAACCAGGGATTGATCCCAGACCCCCTATATTGGGAACTCAGAGTCTTAGCCACTGGATCATCAGGGAAATCCAAGAGATGTAATTTTTAAAAGGTGGCTAAAGGCTTCCCTGGTAACTCAGCGGTAAAGAATCCACCTGCCAATGCAGGAGACAGGAGTTTGATTCCTGGTCTGGGAAGTTCCCACATGCATCGGAGCATCTAAGCCCGTGAGCCACAACTATTGAGCTTGTCCTCTACAGCTGGGCACCACAGCACCTGAGCGCATGTGCCCTAGGACCCAAGCTCCACAAGAGAAGCCACCGCCGTGAGCAGCCTGCACACTGCAACTAGAGAGCAGCCCCCGCTTGCTGCAACCAGAGAAAAGCCCACACACAACAAAGACCCAGCACAGCCAAATATAGATAAATAAGGAGTGTGAAAGGAAAAGAAGGAACAAATGTGACCCTCAGCCCTAACAGCATGTGGGATCACTTGGGAAGCTCCAAAAACCTGCCAATAGTGGCATCCACCAAAGTAATTAAATGATTATTTCCTAGGGTGGGGCCAAGGCACGGGTGGTGTTTTCTGTTTTGTTTTGTAAGGACGTTCAGGTGATTCTAACATGCAACCAGAGGTGGACATCACTAGCCCGGGCCGGTGGTTTCAAACATCAGTATCGCCTGGGGGGCTTATTAAAACAGGTTGTTGGTCCCCACCTTGAGAGTTCCTGATTCACAGGGAGTCGGGTGGGCCTGAGATCTGCATTTCTAGCAAGATCCCAGATGCTGCTGATGCTGCTGGTCAGAGACCGTGTTCTGAGAACTTCTGTTCTAGAGCAGTACTTTCAACCAAGAGTGATTTTGCCCCTCCTCCCTGGGAACTGTAGTCAATGAATGGAGACATTTTCGCTTTTGCACAAGTGGGAGGATACTGCTGGTATCTAGTGGGTAAATACCAGGGATGTGACTTAAACATCTTCTAGTGCATAGCATGGCACTCATCTCCCACAGCAAAGAATTATCTGGCACCAAATAGCAATCATGCCCAAGCTGCAGAGCCCCAGTCTAAATTATACAGTGATTTAGAAGCCACTCACTCATTTGGGCAGGCGGTGCTAATGGTAAAGCCCTCACCTGCCAGTGCAGGAGATGTAAGAGACCAGGGTTCAATCCCTGGGTCGTGAAGATCCCCTGGAGAAGGAAATGGCAACCCACTCCAGTCTTCCTGCCTGGAGAATTCCATGGACAGAAGAGCCTGGTGGGCTACAATCTATAGGTCACAAAGAGTTGGACACAACTGAAGCGACTTAGTATGCACACTGGGAATATGATGCTTTGGGCCCAGATGAACTTGGCACTGGGAGCCTGGATGGAGACGGAGGTGCCCAGATCTTGCTAAGAGCATGCATGGTGCATGGTGTCTGAAGTCAGGTCAGTTTCTCTTTCTTAATCTCTTGTCTACCTTCTGGCTCTGTGACCTTGGGCAAGTTCCCTACCCTCTCTGAGCCTGGACCAATTATCTATAAATGAGGATAATTTCCATATACAGCATTGCTGTGAGAGGTAAGAAGTCTGTGCAAAAAAAAAAAAAATAACCAACTTTATAAATGTTAAATACTCAACAAATTGGAGTGCAAATCAAAAGGACAGTGTTTCTCAATAGACCCCTGTATGTCTGCCTCTCTCTGTGGCAGGAAGGTGGTCTCCCAGAGGCTACACCAGAAAACTCCCAACAAAATCCTCCTGGGCCCCTGAAGCCTGGAAGTAAGTATGCTCTGGACCCACAAGTCCTTCCATGAAATATGAGGCTGCTTGGATATTAGTCTGTACCTGGCCTTCACCCTCATTTGTTTAACAAGCTCAGCACCTCCGAGTCAGGCAGCAAGCTTGTGGAGTCTAATTAATATTCTCTAAGCTTCCTTCACACTCTCTTCTTTTATGATTTTGCCACATCCACCTTCCACCTGTCCTATTACAGAGTTTTTTCACTGCAATAGACTCGCTTTCAGTTTCACTTAAGTCAGTTTTGTTTTGAAAGGCATTTCGCATCACTGCCAGAAGTGGAGATCTTGCTCTCCTTTCCGTAGAGACAGCAGCCATGCAGAGGAATCGGTGAAGTCACAGCATGCAACATGCATGCGTGCCCAGTCACTTCAGTCGTGTCTGACTCTCTGTGACCCCATGGACTTAGCCCGCCAGGCTCCTCTGTCCATGGGATTCTCCAGGCAAGAATACTGGAGTGGGTTGCCATGCCCTCCTTCAGGGGATCTTCCTGAAGCAGGGATTGAATCTGGGTCTCTTGCGTCTCCTGCATTGGCAGGTGGGTTCTTTACCACTAGTGCCACCTGGGAAGGCCCCAAAATCACAACAGTGATCTTCAGGACCAGTGGTTGCTTCTCTTTCCTGCCAGAGATGCCAGCCCTACGGGCATATCTCTCTTTGTTGAGAGAGGAAGCTCACTCCCCTTCAGTTCTGTTCAGTCGCTCAGTCGTGTCCAACTCTTTGCAACACCATGGACTGTAGCACACCAGGCTTCCCTGTCCATCACCAACTCCCAGAGTTTACTCAAACTCATGCCCATTGAGTTGGTGATGCCATCTAACCATCTCATCCTCTGTCGTCCCCTTCTCCTCCTACCTTCAATCTTTCCCAGTATCAGGGACTTTTCAAATGAGTCAGTTCTTCACATCAGGTGGCCAAAGTATTGAAGTTTCAGCTTCAGCGTCAGTCTTTCCAATGAATATTCAGGACTGATTTCCTTCAGGATTGACTGGTTGGATCTCCTTGCAGTCCAAGGGACTCTCAAGAGTCTTCTCCAACACCACAGTTCAAAAGCAGCAATTCTTTGGTGCTCAGCTGTCTTTACGGTCCAACTCTCATATCCATACATGACTATTGGAAAAACCGTAGCTTTGACTAGATGGACTTTCATTGGCAAAGTAATGTCTCTGCTTCTTAATATGCTGCCTAGGTCTGCCTAGCTTTTCTTCCAAGGAGCAAGCGTCTTTTAATTTGCGTCACTCCGCTTACTGTTAAGGAAATGTTTGTATTGATCTGAGACTCCCTCGGTGGGCTGGCTGTAATCAGAAGGACTGGATGAAAATTGAAAAGGAAATCCCTTACCCACTCTGACTTAGTGTCGTTTGGTGTCCTGTGTGGGGACCATGTCAGCCTTCCCTTGGGAGGGACTCCAGCTCTGAAGTCCTCAATGTCGGGTCAAGGTCAGGTCCTGCCCCTCCTCCGCAGATTCCCTCCACCTGCATCCCCATCAATTACAGGCTTCAGTGCATCGGGCAGGGCTCCAGAGTCACCCCACACACGTGCACCTGGCTTCTCCACTGTCATGACCATCTTTTGCCTGAGTGGTAGTTTTTAGTGCTTTCAGCATCCCTCGGAGGTGAGCACTCACTGATAGAGGAGGAAACAGAGGCAGGGAGCAGTCAAATGACCTGTGAGTAAGTTCATCCTGTGGGTTCAGGATGCAGAACGAGGCTGAGAGCCCTTGCATGGAATGCCTGGGTTCAGTCCTGCAGGATGAGTTACTCAACAAAATAAGTTCCTAAAAATAGAGTTACCGTTAGAGTGCAGCTGACTTGGAATTCTCAGTGCCCAGTGGGAAAAGGAGCTAGCCCAACTATTTGGGAGAGAAATCAAGCCAGCCCAAGCTGCGTGTGTAACCAGTTCTTAATCGGGCAGGGCTCCAGAGTCACCCCACACACGTGCACCTGGCTTCTCCACTGTCATGACCATCTTTTGCCTGAGTGGTAGTTTTTAGTGCTTTCAGCATCCCTCGGAGGTGAGCACTCACTGATAGAGGAGGAAACAGAGGCAGGGAGCAGTCAAATGACCTGTGAGTAAGTTCATCCTGTGGGTTCAGGATGCAGAACGAGGCTGAGAGCCCTTGCATGGAATGCCTGGGTTCAGTCCTGCAGGATGAGTTACTCAACAAAATAAGTTCCTAAAAATAGAGTTACCGTTAGAGTGCAGCTGACTTGGAATTCTCAGTGCCCAGTGGGAAAAGGAGCTAGCCCAACTATTTGGGAGAGAAATCAAGCCAGCCCAAGCTGCGTGTGTAACCAGTTCTTTAATAATAAGGCAAAGAAATAGGAATGAGGAGGAAGCCGAGCAAAGAGAAAAGCCTAGGCTCAAAAGGTGGGTGTTGAGGAGTAGCAGGACTTGAGAAACAAAGCTACCTGCCAATTAGTGACCACGTGTCCAAAATGCCCAGCAGCTCATTTGCTGCACCAGGTGTCCTTCGTCGTTCAGTTCTGCCCTGCTCTTTGCAGCCCCATGGACTGCAACAGGCCGCCAGGTTCCTCTGTCCATGGGGATTCTCTAGGCAAGAGTACTAGAGTGGGTTGCCTTGCCTTCCTCCAGGGCCTCTTCCCAACCCAGGGATCGAACCCAGGTCTCCCGCACTGCAGGTGGATTGTTTACCATCTGAGCCCAACCAGAAAACACTTTTATTAAACCATGGGGTCATGGGAATTTGAACAAAATTAAACTGAAGAAAAGAAAAATAAAGCTACCATGGGATGTCTCTGGCCGTCCAGTGGTTAAGACTATGCTCTCCCAGTGCAAGATGCACAGGGTCAATCCCTGATTGGGGGACTAAAGAGCCTGCATGCTGCATGGTGTGGCCAAACAATAAATTAATTTTGAAAAATTAAGTTACGATATGATCCAGCAGTTCCACTTCTGGGTCTGTACCCCAAAGAATGGAAAACAAGGTCTCAGAGAGGTAACTAAACACCTGTGTTCATAGCAGCTTTATTCACAAGAGCCAAAAATTGGAAGCGACCCAGCTGTCTACGGACAGATGAATGGATGAGCAAAATGTGAAACACACACACAGTGGAGTATCACTCAGCCTTAAAGAGGAAGGAAATTCTGCCACACCCTACAACATTTTGCTACATGAAAGAAGCCAGTTGTTAAAAGAAGGGATATAAGATTCCATTGAGATGAGGCACCTAGAGGTGTCAGACTCATAGAGGCAGGAAGTAGAATGGTGGGTACTGGAGGTTGTGCTGTGTGCAGTCACTCCAGTCATGTCTGACCTTTTGTGATCCCATGGACTGTAACCTGCCAGGCTCCTCTGTCCATGTGAGTCTACGGAAGTGAGTTGCCATGCCCTCCTCCGGGGGATCCTCCCAACCCAGGAACTGAGCCTGCATTTCTTATGCCTCCTGCGCTGGCAGACAGGTTTTTTACCACTTGCGGCCCTGGGAAGCCCTACTAGAGGCTAAGAGAGGGGCATGGGAAGTTAGTGCTCAATGGGTGTAGAGTTTCAGTGTTACGGGATGGAGCATGGGGTGGTGACGGTTGCACAGTAATGGGAAGGTACTTAACCCTAGGACTGTATGCTCAAAAATGGTTAAAGTGGTGAATTTTATGTTATGTGTATTTTACCTTTTTTTTTTTTAATAAGAAGAAATGCAGGGTGCTTGGCGGCCTGTGGAAGGGGGTGGGAAGACGGGATGGGGGGAGGGCTCAGGGATGGCTTCTCCTGATCTCCAAAGGGCACGGCCTGGCCAGCTTTGTCCTTGGACTGGTGCTTTCAGCTTCCCAAGTCTACAGTCCCTGCTCAGTGTCTCCTCCCTCACTTCCCATCAGGTCAGGCAGCCCCAGTGTTGGAGGGATGGTTAGGCACTTGCCCAGTTCCTCCCAGGGAGGCTTGGGGCTCCTGAGCAAGGAGAAGTAGAGCCCAGCCCCCAGCCAGTTCACTTGAGTGGAGACCCTCGTGGGCAACAGCTCAAGCATGAGTCTTCCACTTCAGCTCCTCCCAGGCCCTGAATGGATGGAGCTGTCCAGTGTAATCCATCAGTCTAAATCATTCATTCACGGAGGGCTTCTCCCCTGAGCTTAGCTCTGTGCCAGGACAAGGAGGCTAGGAGATATAAAACCTGGGCCTTGGCTCGTGAGGAACTGCCAGCTATCAAGAAAGCCAACTTGATGTGGTGTGTACAGGGGAGATGATTCAGCCTCAAGAGAGAATGAAAGCTTGCCGCTGGGACAGCGTAGTTGGAACTTGAGGACCTTGTGCTGAGTGAAACAAACCGGACAAGCACAGACATTGCATGATACCACTTATACATGGAATCTTTTCATGCAAGTTAAACTTTTGGAAACAGTAGGAAAGTGGTCACCGGAGATGGGGGGTGGGGGGAGGATAGAGGGAAGAGAACAGATTGTCAAAGGATACACACTTGCAGCAATAAAATGAGTAAGGTCTGAGACTACAGTCGACAACACTGTGTTGTACAAGGGAAAGTCACTGGGAGAGTAGAATGTAAATGTGTAAATGTTTTCACCCTCTAAATAAACAAGTGAGGTGATGATATGCTAATTAACTAGATGGGGAAATCATTTCACAGTGTATATATATATCAAATCACCCCAGTGTACACTTTAAATATCTTACAATTTTCTATGTCAATTATGCTTCAATAAAGCTGAACAATGAAGGAAGATCAGAAGAAAGGACCAACAACCAACCCTGTCTCAAGAGAGTTGTTGTTGTTCAGTCACTGAGCCATGTCCAACTCTTTGTGACCTCACCGTGCCTGTCCCTCACTATCTCCCAGAGTTTGCTCAAATTCATGTCCATTGAGTCATGGACATGGTGATGCCATCCAACCATCTCATCCTCTGTCTCTCCCTTCTCCTTCTGCTCTCAATCTTTCCCGGCACCAGGGTCTTTTCCAATGAGTTGGATGTTCACATCAGGTGGCCAAAGTACTAGAGCTTCAGCTTCAACATCAGTCCTTCCAATGAATATTCAGGGTTGAATCAAGCCTTTAGGATTGGTTTGATCTCCTTGTCCAAGGGACTCTCAAGAGTCTTCTCCATCACCACACTTCGAAATCATCAGTTCTTCAGCATTCAGCCTTCTTTATGGTCCAACTCTCACATCCATACATTACTAATGGAAAAACCATAGTTTTGACTAGACAGACCTTTGTTGGCAAAGTGTCGTCTCTGCTTTTTAATACTCTAAGTTTGTCATAGCTTTGCTTCCAAAGAGCAAGCATCTTTTAATTTCATGGCTAGCCACTGTCTGCAGTGATTTTGGAACCCAAGAAAATAAAGTCTGTCGCTTTATTTTGTATTCAGTGATGCTAATTCTGTGGTCAGGCTAGAGTTCCAGACTATTGGAATGTTACCTCCTCATCTGCTAGAATAAAGCATGGGTTTGTCTCTGATCCAGCCCTCTGCAGAGAGGGTACCTCGTCATCAGTTATTCAGTGCCTTGTAGCCTCAGAACCACCCCCCATGGTGAGATGGGGGTAATAATCATGGTATCTGCCTCCTAGACCTCAGGGAAATTAAGCAATGTGCACAGTGCTTAGGGCTCAGTATGCCTCAGATGTCATTATTGTTCTGGAAGAGTCTTGAGGACCAAGGAAGGGAAATGACTGGCCCACGGCCCCATGGCCGGTTCACAGCAGCAGCAAGATTTGGATCCAGACACGTGGCTTCGCGGCCTTTTCGAAATCCCTTGAGAGCAGAGGGCATCTCTCAAGTTCTAATCACCGGAACTCAGCACTGAAACTTCCCAGTGAGAGAAAAAAAAAAAAAAAGCCCTTGGCCCAAGCCTGAGAAAGTGCCTAGAACCTGCCAGGCTTTCTCCTCCGAAGCCCTGAGTCCTGCTCAGCGCAGCAGCCTGGTGTGCAAACGTGCCCCGCCCACGAGCACCACCCAGTGGGGCCAGGGGCAGATTGGTCATCCTCTCTGTTTTGAAAAAATCATTGTGTTTTGGTTAGAACACTTAACGTGAGATCTACCCTCTTAACACAGTTTAAGCGCCCAATCCAGGATTGTTGGCTACAGAGGCAGCATTGTACTCAGGTCTCCAGCACTTGTTCATTGGGTTCGTCTGCAACTCTATGCCCATGGGTGGTAATTCCCTACTTCCCGAACCCTCAGCCCCTGGCCACCGCATTTCCCCTCTTTGATCCTATGAGTTAGACCTGTGAGGTCACTCATACGAGTGGAATCACGCCTGATTTGTCTTTCTGGGACCGGTTTTTTCAGCTCAGTGCGTGTCCTCAACGTTCATCCTGGTGGGAGTGCAAAATGGTGTAGCCACAACGGAAAGCAGTGTGGAGGCCCCTCAAAAAATTAAAAGTAGAGCTACCTGTGACTAACCTGCTTTACAGAGAAGGAACTGATGATCAGAGAGGTGTCTTTTCATAGTCCTTGCCCTGAAGAGGCAGAGCTGGCAGTGGTTCTGAGCCACGGAGCCCACCCCCTGCCCAGGGCAGGGGCCTGGGTGCACTCCTGACCCAAATCCTATTTGTAACACAGTCTTGTCTCCACTTCTTCCCAAGATCCAGCCACCCCTATAATTTGGAACCAAGTCAGAAAGCTCCCCTTGCAACAGCTCCAAGAGGCCCCTTCAGAGCATAAATAGAATTGCGGGCTTTATTGGTTGAATAACTATTCCAGTCCAGAGGCTCCTTCGTTTTGCATTTGTTATCAGTTGTGATCAGAGGCAGATGCCGCAGAGGGAGACTCCGGGTGTGGGTGTTTGTTTGCAGCAGTGAGCTCCCAGGTATACACAGCCCCGAGAGGCCCCGTGGCCTTGAGGTAGAGTGCTGGAGCTGAGCCCAGTGGTTACAACAAACTTGATCCTGAACAGCCAAATCGAAATGGTGACAGTAACGCTGGCAGTGTTGATAGCTATTCTAACAGACGCAGACATTCACTTGAGACAGACTCTGTGATGATAATGTACCCGTTTTACAGATGAGAGAACTGAGGCCTGGAGAGGTGGTTTCACTGCTCCAAGGTCACACAGATCTGCCTGACCAGAGGCCATGCTCTTAACCACTGTAGCTTGCTGTCTCCTCCAAGATCATATCCCTAAAGGGAACCACAAACATAATCATTGCCAACGTGTCGGCATTTGCACAGCACATTGGTCCTTGCAGAGTATCTTCATCTTCAGCAGCTCTTTAGAGCCCAAGGGTTGCATAGCCCTTATTTGACCCATGGCAATAAAAACAGAGCTTGGGTAACAGGCCGAAGCTGGCACAGCTAGTTGCTGGGCAGAGCCCTCCCTGAGCGCTTGTCCTTGGCCTCCCCACCTGCATGGCAAAAATATACTTTATATGCCTCCCCACAACTCTGGCTTTTTAACATTTGTCTGAAGTCAGCTTCTCCCGCTGCCTCTAATCACTCTGATTCTTCCACTTATTTTCTGTTTTATGCCACAGGAATCTGATCACATTGTTAAATTCATAGGTGTTTTTAGGAACCGGGCAACGTTTGGGCTTCAGTCTGTAAAGAGACACATAGCTCTGACCACATGTCATTGTTATCTGTCCTGCAGCTGAAAAAAAGCCAACTGATAGGCTTCTAGGAAGAGATTTTCATCTTTTGGAAATGAGGGCAATTTGATGGAGCATGGTGACAGTAATAGGGCTTGGGTAAAACAGACCAGCTCCATTTCCAGCTCAACCAACTCCTAACTGGGACATCTCTGAACTTCAGCTTCCTTCACCATATCAGAAGAAGGTAATAACCCTTTGCTCATAGAAGTTTGGATGGAAGTTAAAAAAAAAAATCATGCACAGAAAAGGCTTAATACATAGCTGGCATGTTCAGTAAACAGTTGACATTAGAAGTATCAGTAAGCATCGCCTTTTAGGAGAAGGCAGTGGCAACCCACTCCAGTACTCTTGCCTGGAAAATCCCATGGGTGGAGGAGCCTGGTAGGCTGCAGTCCATGGGGTTGCAAAGAGTCAGACACTACTGAGTGACTTCACTTTCATGCATGGAGAAGGAAATGGCAACCCACTCCAGTGTTCTTGCCTGGAGAATCCCAGGGACGGGGGAACCTGGTGGGCTGCTGTCTATGGGGTCACACAGAGTCAGACACAACTGAAGCGACTTAGCAGCAGCAGCAGCAGCAGCAAGCATCACCTTTATTGTTAGGTTGGCTGATAAAAGTTATCCATCTTACAAAGCGTAGTTAACACAGAAAAGTATAAGGAGAAATGAAAACTGTCATGCCACCATCAGATCTTCTGTTAATATTTGGGGGCAGATCTTTTAATTGTTATGGATTGCATTGAAGGACTTCTGTTTTGCTTAATATGTTATAGATAATGTTCTGTATCAATGAGTATTACTATGACCTTTGGGTTGATTCCTATTTTGGACCATTATAAACACCATGGAGTTGGAGGCCTTAGGACCTTTGCACTTGCTATGCCAGCTGCCCAGAATCCTCCTTCATCTGTGATAATTAAATGACTCACCCCCTCAGTTCACTCTGAGCTTGTTCCAGTGTATCCACTTCACATCAGCCTACATTTGGCCACCATAGTCAAATAATCCGCCCCCCTTTCACACGCTTAAATTGTTTTCTTCATAGTCTATATATCACTATGTTTACAATTGTATTCTGATTTTTTAAAAATTAAGGTATCATTGCTTTACAGGTTTCCTGGGTGGTACTAGTGGTAAAGAACCCACTTGCTCGTGCAGGAGATGTAAGAAACGCAGGTTCCATCCCTGGGTTGGGAAGATCTCCTGGAAGAGGGCAAGGCAACCCACTCCAGTATTCTTGTCTGGAGAATCCGCTGGACAGAGGAGCCTGGCGGGCTGCAGTCTGTAGGGTCACAGAGTGGGGCATGGCTTAAGTGCCTTAGCACACACTCACATAGTTGCTTTACAACGTTGTGTTGTCCTCTGCTGTACAACCAGCTTTAAGTATACATAGATCCCCTCCCTCTTGGGTCTCCCCCATCCACCATTGGGGCAGCACAGAGCTGGGCTCCCTGTGCTGTGCGGCACGTTCCCGCTGGCTGTCAACTTCACGCGTGGTGGTGTATATACGCCAGCGCCACCCTCTCGGTTCATCCCGCCTTCCTTCTCCCCGCTGTGTCTACACGCCCATTCTCTGTCTGTGTCTCTGTTCCCAGGCTGCAGCTAGCTCACCTGCGCCATTTTTCTGGATTCCACATATATGCGTTAATATCCGATATTTGTTTTTCTCTTTCTGACTTACTTCACTCTGTGTTTTTGCTTACTTTTGTATTGGCTTTCTACTCCACTCACCTAAGCGGCATTCAGGAGAAGACTCTGTCGTGTCCAGTGTGCACAGAAGAGATGCTGAATGGGTGACTAACTGAACAAAGAGCACGCTATACATGGACGTGTGTGCCTGCTCAGCCATGCTTGACTCTTTGTGACCCCATGATCTGTAGCCCCCAAGCAGGAATACTGGAGTGGATTGCTATTTCCTTCCTCAGGAGTTTCCCAATCCAGGAATGGAACCTGAGTCTCCTGCGTCTCCTGCATTAGCAGGCAGATTCGTTACCACAAGCGCCACCTGGGAAACCCTCTATACATGGAAAGAAAGAAAGAACGTGAAGTCGCTCAGTCATGTCTGACTCTTTGCGACCCCATGGACTGTAACCTACCAGGATCCTCTGTCCATGGGGTTTTCCAGGCAAGAGTACTGGAGTGGGTTGCCATATACATGGAGACACTCATATTTGCCTTCTTCCCCCAGGATGGATTCTTAGGAGTGAAATTGCTGGGTGGAGGGACCCGCGTGTGTAACACTATCATACTTGTTGCCACCACCTCTGGCCAGGCTCTGCCAGCCCCTGCTCCCTGCAGCGGGTGGCAGAGAGCCCCTCCCCTGTCCCTGCCCTTCTGGGAAGCTCACCACAGCCCCCTGACCATCCCACTCCTGGTGGTGGAGGCCGGCAGCTTTCCAGGACCACAGTCCCGGAAACGGTGACCAGGGTTGAGGAGGCCCACTCTGCCTGGTCTCTGGGGTGGTTTCCTGTCTCCTCAGCAACCCCGTGTCCGAGCAGCTTGCTGGAAAGGTCGATGCAGGAGCCAGGGCTGTGGAGCAAAAACAAGAAGCTGGTGACTGGCAACTGGCCCAGAGTGCCATGAACCTCGGCCCTTTTGGATGCTCTCCCTTGCCTCCCGCTGCAACACAGGGCAGAAAACTCGCCCATTCACGCTCTCTGGTTTATTTGACAAAATGCCTCAGGGCTCTCCCATGTGTGGGGATCATTGTCTTTGTGGTGTGGAGCCAGCCTGTGAATGTCTCAGGGTGAGGCCTGGGCCTGCCTTACCCTCTTCCTTCATCTCTGGGCTCACGAGAGTACAGAGCTGGCCAGGGGACAGGCGAGGGGAAAGTGTGTAAAGAATGGAAGTAGTCTAGGGGGAAGGGACCAGGCAGTGTCTTCAGCCTGGGGGCATTTTTTGATTCTGAAATTCTGGAACTTTCATTAGCCTTTGTTTTTAAGGCTACGTGCATCACTCTGGGATCAAGTGGATCCAGCTTTTTTGGTGGAGAAGCTCCCCCCTTGCCCCTGCCTCCGTGTGTATGTCTGGTTGGGTGTGTTTGTCTCTGTTTTTGTCTGTGTGTCTCTGTCTGTGCCTGCGATTCTTCATGGGTCTCTCTGTATATTTCTTTCCCGTATATGTGGGAGGCGGCGGTCCTCCTGTCTCTCTCTGCTTTTCCCTGGATTTGTGTGTGCCCACCTCCACCTCTCATCCCCATCGCCATCTCTCTGTGTCTTTTCTGTGGATATTTTTGTCTTTCTCACCCACCCTTAATGCCCAGAATAGCTGGCTTTCCTGGTGCCTCAGATGATAAAGAATCTGCCTGCAATGTGGGGGACCCAGGTTCCTGGTTCAGGAAGATCCCCTGGAGGAGGGCACGGCAACCCACTCCAGTATTCTTGCTGGAGAACTCCATGGACAGAGGAGCCTGGCAGGCTACAGTCCATGGGGTCTCAAGGAGTCGGACACAACTGAAGTGACTTAGCATGCACGCATGCAGAGCTCTGGGGTTTTGTTCCTTCTCTTCGCTCCTCCCCAGACTGTCTGACCCAAGGATGACTTTAGACTGTTTACGCCCAGGAGGCTCTGCAGCCAGTGTTTGCTTCCCCAGGTCTTCTTCCCCTTCTCCAGAATGGAAGCACCCTTGATCGTGTCTGTCTGTGAATCTGCTCTGCTTTCTAAAACCCCCAAAGAAAAATTTAAAAAGGCTTTTCTCAACATCAGCACTCAAGTCCCTTTAGAGACCAGCGATCTTCACACTCTTCCTCCCATAACCTGCTCATCAGTACAGCAGAGGGTGGGTGGAAGGAGCAGGGCTGGATTTGAGTTCACACTCCCGCCTCTGTCCTCCCTTACCATCTGGCCTGAGAAACACGCTGACCTCTCTGAGTCTCGAGTATAACAGTGTTTTCCTCCCAGAGCCAAGTAACGACGCACACATAGCCCCTGGCACCAGCACTCAGCTCCTCTGGCCCAGAACAGCCTGCCTCCGGAATGGATTTACTCGCTCACTCATTCAACAACAGGGCAAGAGATCCCTGGCTGGAGAGCATAGCTGTTCCCAAAGGCCCAGGGAGCCTCCCTTGCTAGGAGCTCCAGGTCATTGTTACCCAGAAACCCTGGGGCAGAGATGAGCAGTATTATCAAGGCCAGCAGGAACCCCTACAGAGTGGAATTCCTATGAAACATAGTGTCCAGACCACATTTAAACCTTTGAAACATCACCCAAAGAAATCCAGGTAGAAAAAAGTAACATGGGTAGCCATTGTTTTTAACCTTCCTCCCTTTGTTTGATAAAGAGTCTCTGAGGGAGGTGAAGAGAGGTTACAGCCGGCCCTGCGGTGACCTGTGCACTGCCTTTGGGCTGCAGTTGCAGGAAAGAGAATATAAGCTTTTCTCTTATGTTATTATCTTTTACTTTAGATTCTCACTTTCCTTAACCCATTCATAATCCATGTGTGAAAACAGGCTCATGTCCCATATGCTTTTGTGCTCAAAGTTTTGTCCTAGACTGGCAAGTGGGAGGGCTGAAGAGTTCTGGGTGTTTGGATGGTGGGATGGATGGGTGAATGAATGGATGGGTGGATGGATGAATGAATGGATAGGTTATTGTGTGGGTGTTTAAAGGGACGTGATTCTTCCAGGCATACTTCTCCTGTACAAGCACCAGGAGAGCCTAAGTGTATCTGTGAGTGGTTTAGAAAGAAAATTAGGGAGATTGGATAACCTTGTGGTTGCTGCCTAGCTTGTCTTCAACGGGAGCCAAGATGGTAATTATCTCCAGGACCGAATTTCCTGATTGAACAGTCAGGAGCCAAAGAGGGTAGGACCTCAGGAGAGCATGGGGAAATGGGCTCAGAAGCTTTGGGCTAAATTCTCTGAGAGCTCCTTGGTCTCTGCGGGCGTATTGTTCACTACTTCCCCACCCTCGAAGGGCACACATCTTTCATAAAGCAACTGAGCATTGTCTTCCATGTATCCTAGTTGGCTGAGAGCTCCTCAAGGGAAGAGTTTTTCCTCCAATTTTATTTTTCTAGTCCCTAGCATAGTATGTGGTAGGGGCTAAGTAAGTATGTGTACTTAGCCGCTTCAGTCATGTCCAACTCTGTGTGACCCTATGGACTGCAGCCTACCAAACTCCTCTGCCCATGGGATTCTCCAGGCAAGAATACTGGAGTGGGTTGCCATTCTGTCTTCCATTTGGGAATGATTATAAGAATTCTGCTTAGTTAATGAGATACCTTGTGAATTAGTTGTTGTAGGTAGATAGGCGTGCACTGGAGAACTGTCAGAGACATTGCAGAGAAGATTCCTGTATCATGTGGGAGGCTTACTTTAAGTGGCCAATAAGGATACACCTCATCTATCCATCCATCCACTCACCCATCATCCTCCAACTGAATCATCCATGCTTGCACTCTTCCAGCCATCTAATGATCAGCTCTCTGATCCATGCAATATTAATGCAGTATACGCTAAGTTAATATTGCGTGGATCAGAAAGTTGATCATTAGGTGGTTGGAAGAGTGCACACATGGATGACTTGCTTGGAGGATGATGGGTGAGTGGATGCGTGGATGGATGGATGGATGGATGGATGGATGGTTTCTTGGGAGGATGATAGGCATTGAATATTTTGCTAGGTAGTTAACTGGTTTGTTGGATGAGTGGTTGAATTTGAATGGATGGATGAATGAATGGACGGACGATGGTTGAATTAAAAGATGCCACCTTACTGGCTACCTAAAGTCCACCTCCCAGAAGACACAGGAATCCTCTCTGCAATACTTCTGGCAGTTTTCAAGTGCATGCCTATCTACCTGCAATAACTAATTTACAGGCTATTTCATTAAGCAGAATTGTTATTAATATTTATAAATTCTGGGCATGGTAATGTAGTATATATTACTGGTTAAGGGCATAAGCTTTGAAAACAGACCTGAGTTTGAATCTCAGCTTAATTAAAGCAGTGGGACCTTGAACAAATAAATCCCTTGGCCTCTCTAAGCTATGGTTTCCTCATTTGCAAAACAGAGATAATGGCCCTACCTTGCAGGGTTGTTATGAGGATTAAATGAAATAATTAATGGTAAGGACTGCTCAATGCTCAAGAAGAGGTAATTGTTACCATGCTAAAATGTATCCTCCTGTAACTTTCGTTTTCACCAAAACCCAGCTATGTTCCAGATACTGTTAATAATGTGTATTCAGTGACAAATATTCTGAAATAGTCCCTCATCTTTTGGAGTTTAGTTCTAGTTGGGGATCCAGACAATAAATAAATATATATATATATATATATATATAAATGTAATTCCAGACAGTGTTAAATGCAATGCAGAAAATTGAAATAGGTCGAGATAAAAAGTGAGTGATGTGGTTGGTAGGGGGCAGGTGGCCTGATTGTGACCTATGAACTAGTGGCAAGAAGAAATATACAAAGATCTGGGAGAGGGTGTCCCTGAGGGCAGGAATGGCCATGGAAAGGTTCTGAGGCAAAGACAGGGTTGCTCAAGGAAAAGACAAAAGGTCAGGGGTCAAGGTCGATGGTGGGGGAGTCAGGGCGCAGGGATCTGCAGTCCTAACTGCAGGAGGCAGGGCCGCAGGCGGTGGAGTCTGTACCACGTGATGAGGACACAGTCCACGCTCATCTCATCCCCATCCTGTCCTCTGGGACAACACAGAAGGAGCCGCACTCATGTGGTGGCCATTCAGCTTCCCAATGACAGCTGGCAGGCTCCCCGTCTCCTGCCCTCCAGGCTGAACTGTCCGTGTTCTCAGCTTTCCCAGTTGGTATTCAGAGACACTTGCAGCTGCTGTGTGCTGAGTCCCATTAGCCTAAAACCTGCAAGAAATCAGGCTATACCCAAAGGAAATTCGACTCAGGAAAGCCAGGAGATTTCTGGTTGGGATTATACTGAACTGAACCAGTAAGCCGTGTTCCTCCCAGAAACCTTGCCCCTGGGGCATTTACAAGAGAAAGAAGGATAAAAGGCATCTTTGAGGCTGCTTCCAGGATAAAGGAGGCTTCCTCAGTGGCTCAGTAGTAAAGAATCCGCCTGCAATGCAAGAGATGCGGGTTCCATCCCTGAGTGGGGAAGATCCCCTGGAGAAGGGCATGGCAACCCACTCCAGTATCCTTGCCTGGAGAACCCCATGGACAGAGGAGCCTGGCAGGCTAAAGTCCATCGGATCGCAAAGAGTTGGACACGACTGAAGTGACTAAGCACGCACGAACCAGGATAAAAGACGTCTGGAACCACTTATCTAGGAGCATCTGGTGTAGGATCTGGGCTTTTAAAGAAAAATAAGCAATGACGGTGGCTGATCTCCTCCCAGGCTGATCTGGGAGCTCAAGCTGGGTCACGAGGATCTACCCCTCCCCCTCACTCAGCAGCGAGCATTTCCCTCCCTGTTGCCTTTCCTCTCCATGGGGGGATAAAATGGCTCTTAGGGTTTTTAAGTTTCATGGACTTTGAGACTCTTATCTAAAGTTCCCACAACAGTCTGGAATTCTGTCTTCTTGGCTAAAAAACTTAGTTAACTCTGAACCTTACTTACTGTGTCCTAACTGGCCAAGCCTCAGTCCTGTGACCACCCCTGAAATTGATACTAGATAGAGACCCTCTCCTTTCACACAGAGAATGGGGGAGGTTGATGCCCCTCAAAATATTGGGTGATAAGTTCCTCATTAGGCACGATGGATAAATTCTAGAGATCTGCTATGCAACATTGTGCTTATGAGAGAGTCAATTTCCTAGTAGGTTGATAAGAAATCTGGGGTCCCCGAGGAGGAGAAAGGGGTTTGGGGCTCTCGAGGAGAGAGGTGTCCGAGGCTCTCAAGGAAGAGAAGAGGACAATTTTTTTTTTTCTACATTGCTTTGTCTTAGTCAATGTAACAGTGTTATCTTTCTCAAGAACACGTTTCTCCTTAACCTTCTAACTAATCTTGTTACCTTAAAACTTGTACACTATGGGTGAGGGTCTGGTAAGACCTTTCTATTGTTAGCTCCAATCTTGTTAATTTCAGATGTATGTCATGAGAGTGGGTCTGATGAAAGATATAAGGCCTTGCTAAGACTAGCGAGGGGGGCAGTCTCCATCCCTCTTCTGAGGTCTATGTCAGAAGCTTTCTCTGTCCTTTGTTCACTTTAATAAAACTCTGCTGCACAAAAGCTCTTGAGTGATCAAGCCTGGTCCCTGATCCCAAAGCTAAATTTTCTTCGGAGATCACGAATCCAACACCGTTCACCATATGCTATCGCTTATAATCCACACTACTATCTTGAACACTTAAAAATGTGTTAAGAGGGTAGCTCTCAGGTTATCTGTTCTTTCCACAATTTAGAAACGAAACAAAATAGATGCTGTTCAGAGGAGAAATGAGAGTGGATTCTGGACAAACAAAAACAGCACGTATATCTTAACATTTCCAAATTGAAGTTAACTGCTCCTTCCTCTGTGGTTCAGAAATGTACCTCGTACATGGCTCATCTCCTCCAGCTTTAATATGTATACACGTGTCTCCATCAGTGGTCTTCGGCTCCCTGAGGATGGAAATCATGTCTTTAGCTCCTCAGTAGCCCCCACTCCTGTTTACCAGGACAGAGTAAGGGTCCAGGTTGCTTGGTTAAGTTGAAACCAGTTTCAGGGACCAAAATGACTACTGTACCCCTCAAATAGTCCCAGGAAGAAGCATCAGAGAAACACCCCTTGAGGACAGCCGAACTTACCCCACCTCTGTGATCTCCCTGGTTTTCCCAGGCAAAGCCAACAAGAATGTTCAGTGGGACGAGGATTCGGTGGAGTATATGCTGGCCAACCCAGTCAGAATCGCCTTCATGCTGGTGGTCCACGGCCGCGCCTCCCGGCAGCTGCAGCGCATGTTCAAGGCCATCTACCACAAGGACCACTTTTACTACATCCACGTGGACAAGGTGAGGCCCGCCCTCTGATCACCCCACGCTGGCACTTCTCTGGGGGTATGTCTGCCCCTTTCAGGGGAGCCTTGCAGGCTGAGCAGCTGCCTCCCCGAGGCCATTTGGCCTTGAAGTACTATGTAGGTGTGTGTGTGTGTGTGTGTATGTGCGCACACGTGGGTGTCAGTTTCAAAGCTCCCAGCTGTGACTTTCGACTTCCTTCGATGACAGTGAACACTGTCACTCATACCTCTTTTGCTCATGGTCCTGCCCACTCTATAAGGATAGCTAACCCAGGGGTGGGCCCACTTTTCCCATCAAGGGCCAGAGGGCAAGTATTTCAGGCTTTGTGGGCTATACACTCGGTCGCAGCTAATCAGCTCTGGCACTGTAGCCTGAAAACAGCCATAAAAACATACACAAATGAATGTGTGTGACTTTCAATAAAACTTTATTTACCAAAAAAAATCATGCAGCCAGCTTATTGACCCCTGAGCATCTTGTTCCAGAGGTTTCTGTTGGTCTGCTGATGTGACATGATTGTGTCTTTGGTCAAGAAGACAAAGGGGATGCCTATTCAAAAGTCTGATTCTAGCAGACCTGCCAGAGGGTAGTGGAGAAAGTCTGCCTTTCAAAATAATCATCAGATTTAAATCCAAGTGTTAGTCACCCTGTCATATCCAACTCTTTGTGACCCCATGGACTTCAGCCTGCCAGACTCCTCTCTGTCCATGGAATTCTCCAGGCAAGAATGCTGGAGTGGGTTGCCATTCTCTTCTCCAGGGGATCTTCCTGAACCAGGGGTGCAACCATATTAGATACATCCATCTTACTTAGCTTGTTATCCTCAGACCATATGTATCAGTCTTAGAGAAAAATGCAGACTCCCAGGCACCAGCCTACAACTGAGGAACCAGTAATGCAGAGGCAGGACCAGGGAATCTGCATCTCAAATTGCTAAAGTAATACTTTAAAAATAATGAAGTTTGTATAACAGTGCAGAAAGACACCCGGGTCTGAATCAGTTACTGGGCAAAGTTCAGAAGCCCTGTCACCGAGAAGGGAAGGGACAGAGAGGGGGTAAGGGCAGGACTGGGGTGTTTTCTGTGCTGCTGAATGTCCCCCTTCCTCTCCTGGGAAAGCGCTCCAATTACCTGCATCGCCAAGTGCTTCAGTTCGCCAGGCAGTACAGCAACGTCCGTGTCACGCCCTGGAGGATGGCCACCATCTGGGGGGGAGCCAGCCTCCTGTCCACATACCTGCAGAGCATGCGGGACCTCCTACAGGACTGGGGTGTTTTCTGTGCTCTGAATGTCCCCCTTCCTCTCCTGGGAAAGCGCTCCAATTACCTGCATCGCCAAGTGCTTCAGTTCGCCAGGCAGTACAGCAACGTCCGTGTCACGCCCTGGAGGATGGCCACCATCTGGGGGGGAGCCAGCCTCCTGTCCACATACCTGCAGAGCATGCGGGACCTCCTGGAGATGACCGACTGGCCCTGGGACTTCTTCATCAACCTCAGCGCAGCTGACTACCCCATCAGGTAAGGTGGCCCTGGCCAGCCTGCTTTGAGGTCTTGCTTCCCCTGTCGTATCTGGGAAGCCAGAGGCAGAAGCAACCTGCCTCCCGTCTGGAGAAGCCTTCCTGCCTCTGAGATGCTTACTCACTGTGTCTGTAAGGTCTCTCTACATGAGGGCCACGTTGTGCTTGAGAATTATGCGAGCATTCACTCATTCATTCATTCAACAGAGATTTCTTGAGTACATGGTTTTCCCAGCTCTGTTTGAGAACACGCTTCAAAGGCTGGAACCCCCTGGCCATGAGGTGCTTCCATTCAGATGGGGGAAACAGACAACATGCAAATGAAGTGTTTAAAATGGTACATCGGAAAACTAAGGCAGAGAGCAGCAGGAGCAGGGGGGAGGTGGAATTGTAAAGAGAGTGGCCAGGAACATCCTTCCGGAGAAGAATGGAAGATGGTGATGGAGGGAGCCGCCCAGACAGGGAAGATGGTCCAGCGGAGGGCAGCACAGGGGCTGAGCCCTGAGGATGCCTGATGTGTTCCGGGAACAGCAGGGCTCAGTGTGGCTGGAATAGGGGGTGAAGTCAGAAGAGAAAGAAGCCAGAGAGAGCTGAGGTGAGATCACGGAGGGTCTAGAAGGTGGCCATTATGCAAAGGAAGATGGGAACCACACCCCGTGTTTGGAGCAGAGGAAGGTCAAGGTCTGACTTGGGTGTTAAACTGAAAAGGACAAAGCGGAAGAAGGGAAGGGAGGGGTGACAGGCTGGGCAGAATCAGACAGGCGTCTCTGGGCTCTTGGACTCCCGTGTGTGGGTTTGTTTGGCTCCTATCCATTTTAACACATGAATTGATTGCCCACATTCGACAGCTGGTAGATTTCAACTGAAACTGCAGATCTCTAGTTTCTCTTGAGGCCCTCCCCAGGGCCTGTAGGCTACTCAGCCACAATTATGTGCAGGTGGTGGAGCAACCAGCAGCCCTGGGGCGGTGAGAAATTCAGATGCCACTCTGTCCCTTTGCACAAACATTGATCTACTCTTTAAAAGAGGTGTAAGGAAAGAAAACCCCTGGAGATCTCTTTAAAGGGAATAAAAAAGGCAACAAAGTGAACTATATTTCCTATCAAGAAGGCAGCTGTTTGCTTGACTGTGTTTTCCATCTCGCTTATTGAAAGGCCGAAAAGGAGAAGTGGACGGGGTGGAGGAGAGGGCCCTCCTATGATAGCACTGGGTACAGAATTTCCAGAAGAGCTAGATGAGGAATCTTATAAAAGGTGTTTTATCAAGGCAATTCTCAAACATGCACAAGAATACAAGGCTAGTATAATGACCCCTGCATCACCCAGTTTCAACTATAATCAATTCATCTTGTATCCATACCGATAAAGACCTTGACCCTCTTCCACCAGCCCTGGTGAAGCATTTCTAAAAGATCATATAATTCTATCTGTAAATATTTCAGTGTGTGCGTGCATGCTCAGTCATGTCCAACTCTTTGCGACCCTATGGCCTATAGCCTACCAGGCTCCTCTGTCCGCTGGACCCTTCAGGGAAGAATACTGGAGTGGGTTACCATTTCCCTCTCCAGGGAATCTTCCCAACTCAGGGGTCGAACCCACGTCTCCTGCAACTCCTGCATCGGCAGGCGAGTTCTTTACCACTGAGCCACCTGGGAAGCCCCAAATATGTCAGTAAACATATCGAAAAGATAAAGTCTCTCTGGAATTTAATGTCAGTATGATTGTGTGAGTGCTAATTCGCTTCAGTCGTGTCCAGATCTGTAACACTGTGGACTATAGCCCACCAGTGCCTCTGTGGTCCATAGGGATTCTTCAGGCAAGAATACTGAAGTGGGTTCCCTTGCCCTCCTCCAGGGGATCTTCCCAACCCAGGGATCGATTCCGCATCTGTTCTGTCTCCTGCATTGGCAAGTGGGTTCTTTACCACTCGTGCCACCTGGGAAGCCCATCAATATGACCTGGGGCTGGACCATTTTCAGCTATGAGGCTGCCCTGCTCACTGCTGGTGTTTGGAAGCAACCCTGGCCTCTACACATTAGATGCCAGTAGTGGTTTCCACTCCCAACCACTTGTGACAACCACAAATATCTCCAGGTGCTGTGTTTCTGGAGGAGCAAAACTGCCTCCAGCTGAGAACTCTCCAGTTCCTGAGAGAGAGAACAGCCTGGACTTGGGTCAGAGATGAACTACTTGCCTTTGAGAAATTTAAACATGGCTGGAACCTAGTAAACAAAACGAGGAGGAGAGATGAGTATAGGGAATCGAAGGCGAGGATGAGCTGGAGCCTTCTCCCTCTCCCTTCCAAAGAAGGAGTGTGTTCAGAAATACTCCCAGAATGCCAAGCACAGCTGCTGGCATGGCAGACACAACCTTCAAAGGTCAAGATTCCTACTTCCCCAGCTCCAGACCTCCCATGGAGGCCTCAGAGGTCATGTCAGCCTCAGTCAGGTTGTGACACTTGACCAGGACCTCTCAGGGGCAGGTGGGCCAGCCTGACCTTTCCCAGAAGAATTGCATCAAGTTTCAACGCTGCCCCCTATAGGCCCTGTGTTGATTTGCAAGTTGCAGTTGTAACAGCACTGGTCACTTAGCCAGGTCAGCTGGTGCAGGAGATCAGCATTTCTAGCGTTTCAGTATCCAAGAAGATGAGTGCTCAGACTCCCATATGATGGCTTAAGGCTAGATTGATCTGAGTTCTGCGACCTCACTCGCAGGTGACCCTTGGCAAGTAAACACAACTTCTGTGAAATCAGATTGTCGTCATGGAACCTAGAGAGTTTGGGCACTGATCTCAGTACCTATCAGCTCTGAATCCTCAAGCTGGATCCAAGGCTGAGCCTCCTGCTCTCTGAGAAAGGTCCAGAAATCCTTTCTCAGACCATGTGCCCCACCCATGTGGGGGTTCAGAGAAGGGAGTCATCGTGTTTTTAGCTCTGATGCACCGGTTGTCTGGCCATGCCTGCTGTTCTGTCTCTCCTCTGCCTCCCACGGCCCTCATTTCCGTGCCCACCCCCCCGCCAGTTCTTGCACCCACTCGCGTTGCCAGCATCACGGCCAGAGGCGCTTCACGCGTCAGGCACCGCTGGTTCCTCTCGCTGTTGTTTTCGTGAAGTCGCCCCACACAAAAACATATGAATTTTGCAGATGAATGGTTTCATCCTGGGCAGCTCTGATAGACTTCCACTTCCCATCTGCCACTCCATCTGTAGCTTCCAAAACCAGGACTTCTCCCCTCCCAGGAAGGATGAGCAAACTGAGGAGCCTTCTCGAAGGGGCGGGAGTGCCAAGTCAGAAGCTTCTGTGAGACTCTGAAGACTGGGTGGACATCCAAAGACAGCGCTCACCCATCCTGGCTGCTCTGAGCTGTCTGTGACTTGTCATCACTGTCTGGCTCTAACTGCCAGCCAGATTCACTGGTCTCTGCTGGCCAGGAGCTTCCATGAGACCCTGGATGCAGACAGCCTGGCTGCAGACTCTGCCACCACCGATGGGCCATTTGAATCGGCACGTGTTGCCTCAGCTTTCTGCATTTCAGTGTCTGCACCTAAAAGGGACCCGGTGTTGGTACCTATTTCATAGGGCAGTTAGGAGGATTAGAGGAAGCGTTGCAAGTCAAGGCCTTAACATAGTGCCTGACACAGAAAGTGCTCCCCAAAGCAGGCAGTAGTTACCATAGTCGTATAATAGTGCTGGCCCCACAGGCTGGACTTTATCATCAGCTGACTTGCTTTCCTTTTTCCCTTCACTCGTGAAAAGACCAGAAAAATATTTCTTGAACTCACATCTCTTTCAAAAGTGGGAAATGCAAAGTGAGACTCAAAGACTGAGTGTTTCAAGAGAAACAGGCGAGAACCAACTCGTCTGTGAACAGGAAGACTTTCTTGTGTTTGGAATATCCAAGCGAAGTTATGTGTAAAGAATCTAGGCCTTCCTACTTCACTGTTGACGTGACCGCCTGGCCCACGTAAGCTCTGGTTGGAGCTGTTTATGCATCCAGTGTGTGAATGAGAATGGATATTTTCAACTATCGAAACCCTGCTAGGTTTGGAATCATCAAAGAACATGATGCTTTTATTCAATATATTCTGTTTACTGAGTAAGGCTGGAAACTGCGCTAGCTTTCTTCAGTCAGATGGACCACAGACAGGGATGAAACCAAAAGCATTATGCAGTTGGTTTGCGAGGTTTGGGCCAGTGATAACAGACCCCACACCGTCTGTCACTGGGCCCTGTGTCCTGGAGCAAACCAGATGCAAAGGCTGAGAGTGTCCATGTCCCTCCAGGGCTCACATTCTGTCTGTGGTGGTGTGTGTGTGCGTGCATGTTGTGTATGTGCAAGCCTCAAGCAAAACCCAGAATCTACTAATTCTGCCTCTTAGGGATTCACAGCAACAAGGTCTAACTCAATGGGGCCCACCATGTGGACATTTAAGCTACCCTTAACCATCGAGCCAAACCTCTCTCTTGAGACACCACCAGGGACCCAGGGCAGGAGCATAAGCGATTTTCTGCAGCTCCTCATCCAGAAAGACCAGCTCAGACAGACAGGAAGCGGGTGTCTGGGCTTCTCTGCAAAATCCCCAAGAGCAGTGTCTCCACGGCACTCATCAAGCAAGACAAACGCCCAGATCCAGCAGACGTTTCTTGTGTACCTACTGTGTGTCAGGCCCTCTGCCAGGGCCTTTAACATGTGTGCTGTCTTAATCCTCATCCCTTAAAACATAGCTTCTGGTGTGTATTAGAATTTCCGGTGAATTTTGCAGGGACGTTAACCCCTTGATAATACCTAGGCACAGAGTCTAGTCACCCTGGGATCTGGCATAGGACTATGCATCTGTGCGTAGTCAGTCCCCTCCTTTTCATTCTTCTAGTCAGGCCACTGATTCTTGAGTGGGTCAAGGAATTCCTGTTGTTAATAGCAAATCACAACCACCGCAAAATGCACTGACAGAACCCAGGACATCGGGGGCGGGGGGGATTTAAGTGCTGTCCACGGTCCTGACATGGTCCTCCCCGCATGCTTTAGAGAGGCCATTTTTCAGATGAAAAAAACTGAGGCACAGACATGTTGAAGAACTTGACCACAAAGATATGGCCAGTGGTCTCTTTTTCCTTTTTTAAAATATTGAGGTTAAATTCACTTTACATTAAATCAACCATTTTGAAGGGTTCTATCCAGTGGCGTTTAGTACATGTCCAACGTTGTGGGCTTTCCAGGTGGTGCTAATGACAAAGAATCCTCTTGCCAATGCAGGAGATGCAGGTTCAATCCCTGGGTCGGGAAGATCCCCTAGAGAAGGAAATGGCAACCCACTTCAGTATTCTTGCCTGGAAAATCCCATGGACGGAGGAGTCTGGAGGGCTATAGTCCATGGGGTCACAAAGAGCTGGACACGACTGAGCACGCACACACAATGTTATGCAGCCAGAACCTTCTCTAGTTGCAAATCACGTTCATTACCCCAGGAGGAGACCCTGTGCCTCCCCATTCACATCCTGCCATGAGCCCCTGTCAGTCACTAATCTGTCTCTGCGGATCTGCCTGCTTTGGATGTCTCATATTATGGAATCATACCATGTGTGATGCTCTGTGATTGGCTTCTTTCCCTTAGGGTAACGTGCTCATGCTTTACCCACACTGTAGCCTACGCCAGTACTTCATCCTTTGTGGCTGTATACTATGCCCTCGTGTGGCTGTGCCATAACTTGTTTACCCACTCATCAGGTGGTAGAGCCAGGATTCTTAAGAGCTCTCTGAAAGCCCCGCCTCTTGGCCAGCTTGGCTTGTGCCATACAACCTAAGGTGAGGACCTCATCTGGTTTAAGGAGATGCAACTCCATCACGTGGGCCTCTGCACAGTGTTGATCCCAGGACTTTTACTGCCTGAGCTCTGGTGATGCCAGGGTAGGGGTGCTGATCTGTGCACCCTGGTCCACAGAAGCCTGGTGACCTTCCCCGTTCAGCCTGGCACCCCTCCACCTGGTTCCATTAGAGAAGTTTCCAGTGATTCTGGCTGGCTGAGATAGATTTGAGGTTGAAGATGGAAAGATGAAGGCTTAGGGACGGAGGTCTCAGTTTCCCTTTTTCCCCTCCTCCTTCTTTCACCATCCAAGCCCCTCTGAAAGCAACCCAAGGGTGTCTTGGTGAGGAAAGAGCTCAGGCTTGCCTGAGAGGCCAGCTGAAAATAGTCCCACAGGTAAGATCAGAAGATGGGGCTTCTCTGACTTCACTCATTCATGCAGCAGATACTTACTGACCACCTACTATATGCTAGACACTATGATGGAAGGTCTCAGTTTCCCTTTTTCCCCTCCTCCTTCTTTCACCATCCAAGCCCCTCTGAAAGCAACCCAAGGGTGTCTTGGTGAGGAAAGAGCTCAGGCTTGCCTGAGAGGCCAGCTGAAAATAGTCCCACAGGTAAGATCAGAAGATGGGGCTTCTCTGACTTCACTCATTCATGCAGCAGATACTTACTGACCACCTACTATATGCTAGGCACTATGATGGCTACCAGGTGTTCAAAGGGAAAGAGAAACATGGTCAGTCTCTGCCCTCATCCTAGTGGTTTGAATCATCTGGGTTTGAATCCCAGACCATCTGTTTAATAGCTGTGTGAACATGGACTTGAGAATATCGCTTAATGTCTCCGGGCCTCAGCTTCCTCATCTGTAGAATGGGTACAACAACAACACTGCCCCATACGGTTGCTTAGAGAGAGAAATGAATTAATGTATGGAACATGCTTAGCACCCAGCAGGCACTGTCTGTGCAACAGCTCTCGATATTGACAGGGAGTCGGAAACTAACCCGAAAGATCACATGAGTGAACATGTGATCACAAAGTGAGGCAAGTATTCTGAAAGGAAGGACAGATGAAAGAGCATTTAGCAAGTGAAGCTCACCTGCACCTTGGAGCCTGGAGCAGCCTGTCTCAGGGGGCAGCATGTGAACTGAGGTGTGTGAGATGGGTAGGGCTTAGCTAGCAGTGTGTTCCAGGTAAGGGGATGGCATAAGCAAAGACCAAGGTATAAGAGGACCCCTGACAGGCCTGAGGAGTTAAAATAAGGCTGATGTGGCTAGAACGCAACCAGCCAGAGTGCCTTACCACCAGGGAGGATGGTCCAGCCAGTTCCTGCAGGGATTTCTGATCACTTGTCCGGTGGTTGAATCCTTAGCCCAGGAGCTGTGCAGTTTTAATGAGAAGCCCCTGGAGAAGGGAATGGCAACCCACTCCAGTATCCTTGCCTGGAGAATTCCATGGACAGAGGAGCCTGACGGGCTACAGTTCATGGGCTCGCAGAGTCAGACACGACTGAGCGACTAACACTTCAAAGCTTCAGCGTTATTTGCATCCTGGAGAGATCACTTTGGCTGCCGTGAGATAACAGTGGGGAGGAGACTGGGCCGGTGGGGGAGGCCCGTGAGGAAGGAGGTGATTGCTGCTGCTGCCGTTGCTGGTGTAGAACCACATTTGGGGAGCCTTCCTCTCCAAACCTCAGGCAGAGGCAGGGGTCTCAGAAGCCATCGTGAGCTTCCTGAATCTGAGCAGTGTCTTAGCCTTTTGGGCACAGAGGCAGGCAGCTGCTAGTGTGTAGGGCCCAGGCGCCCCGTCTGCACAAAACAGCCTCGTTCTTAGAATACCTGCGGAGCACAGCTGGCACAAAGGACCCAGAAAGGCCAGGGGCTTGAGGCCAGAGTTTTAGAAGAGGACTGATCATGATACAGGAGGGGACAGCTAAGGACTGTGAAAGAAAGTGCTAGAGACTCCTCTTTGTTCTTTTGGCTTTAACTGTGATAAAATGTGCATAACTTAAAGCCTACCATCTTAACCATTTTTAAGTGGTTAAGCACATTCACACTGGTACCCCACGAAGCTCCAGAACTCTTTTCATTTTCAAAACTGAAACTCCACACCCACTAAACAACTCCCCATCTCCCCTCCCCCAGGCCCTGGCAACCAGCATTCTATTTTCTGTGTCTGTGAATCTGACCGCTTTAGGGACCTCCTGGAAGTGGAATTAGACAGTGTTTTTCATCTTGTGACTGGTTTACTTTATTTAGCAGAGTGTCCTCGAGGTTCATTGACGTCGTAGCAGGTGTCACAGTTGCCTTCCTTTCTGGGAGGGAATAACTCTTCCTTGTCTGGAGAGACTGGGTTTTGCTTATGCACTCATCCATCACTGATGGACACGGGTGGCTCCTACCTTACAGCGATGGTAAATAATGCTGCTAAGAACATGGGTGTATGAATATCTTTCACCCCCCTGTTTTCAGTTCTTTTAGTTATGCCCAGAAGTAGAATTACTGGTAATTCTATTTTTAGTTTTTGAGGAACTTCCATATTGTTTTTCGTAGCAACTATACCAATTTACATCCCCACCAGCAGTGCACAAGCGTTTTGACTTCCCTATATCTTTGCTCATGCCTTTTTCTTTTTGATAGTAGTGCAAGGTATTTCTTATTCTTTTTAAGGAGCGTAAGTTCCCCAAAACAAGGGCCCTGGAACCCTTGGAAGTTTTGAGTAGCAGACAGCTCTCAGTAGACCCACGCGGTTAGCTCCAGGAAATTGTCTCCCCATAGGATCATGGCCCTCAAATGATTCCTCTAGAACTGTTTCCCAATCCATATCAGCTCCCCCTTCTGATTCCCCGTCCTCTGAATAGGACCACCTGTTCACCAGCAGCTGGAAACCTGTGTGGCCTCCGTCTCTGTTCCAAGGAGGCCTGCGTATTCTCATTCTAACCCTGACACCGTTCCCATGTGCATTCTCACCTGTGGTTCCTCCATCTCGACCCAAGTCAGACCACCATTGCTTCACACCTGGGTCTTCAGAGTCCCCCAAGAGGACATAGTCTGAGCCAGACTCTGAAAACAAGCTACAGCCTCTCCAGGGCCATATGGAAAGGCCAGAAGCTACCACCTTCTCTGGGAGCAGCTTACAAAATATAATCATCTGTTCAGACAGGTGTGCAGTTCACTTCCTGACTGGGTGCTGAGCCAAGCTGGATGCTAGGACTGGGAGATGCGGCAAAGGAGTGGATCTGCTCATTCACTGAGGGCACTTATAGTCTATGAGAGAAATGGAGAGCATGTTGATCAAATAATGTCAGGGTGCCATGATGGGAGACAAGGAGGAGGTCCCACCTTAAGGAGCCTGGTCAGGGAGATGAGGTGCTTTATTATTATTATTATTATTTTAATTTTTGTTTAATGCTTACTCCATTTCACAGTACTGTATTGGTTCTGCCATACATCGACATGAATCAGCCACAGGTGTAGACGATCTCCCCATGTTACAGCCCCCTCCCACCTCCCTTCCCTGCCCAT
>SJYC01035624.1:0-40720 GCA_006408675.1 Madoqua kirkii
GCTTTCCAGGTGGTGCTAATGACAAAGAATCCTCTTGCCAATGCAGGAGATGCAGGTTCAATCCCTGGGTCGGGAAGATCCCCTAGAGAAGGAAATGGCAACCCACTTCAGTATTCTTGCCTGGAAAATCCCATGGACGGAGGAGTCTGGAGGGCTATAGTCCATGGGGTCACAAAGAGCTGGACACGACTGAGCACGCACACACAATGTTATGCAGCCAGAACCTTCTCTAGTTGCAAATCACGTTCATTACCCCAGGAGGAGACCCTGTGCCTCCCCATTCACATCCTGCCATGAGCCCCTGTCAGTCACTAATCTGTCTCTGCGGATCTGCCTGCTTTGGATGTCTCATATTATGGAATCATACCGTGTGTGATGCTCTGTGATTGGCTTCTTTCCCTTAGGGTAACGTGCTCATGCTTTACCCACACTGTAGCCTACGCCAGTACTTCATCCTTTGTGGCTGTATACTATGCCCTCGTGTGGCTGTGCCATAACTTGTTTACCCACTCATCAGGTGGTAGAGCCAGGATTCTTAAGAGCTCTCTGAAAGCCCCGCCTCTTGGCCAGCTTGGCTTGTGCCATACAACCTAAGGTGAGGACCTCATCTGGTTTAAGGAGATGCAACTCCATCACGTGGGCCTCTGCACAGTGTTGATCCCAGGACTTTTACTGCCTGAGCTCTGGTGATGCCAGGGTAGGGGTGCTGATCTGTGCACCCTGGTCCACAGAAGCCTGGTGACCTTCCCCGTTCAGCCTGGCACCCCTCCACCTGGTTCCATTAGAGAAGTTTCCAGTGATTCTGGCTGGCTGAGATAGATTTGAGGTTGAAGATGGAAAGATGAAGGCTTAGGGACGGAGGTCTCAGTTTCCCTTTTTCCCCTCCTCCTTCTTTCACCATCCAAGCCCCTCTGAAAGCAACCCAAGGGTGTCTTGGTGAGGAAAGAGCTCAGGCTTGCCTGAGAGGCCAGCTGAAAATAGTCCCACAGGTAAGATCAGAAGATGGGGCTTCTCTGACTTCACTCATTCATGCAGCAGATACTTACTGACCACCTACTATATGCTAGACACTATGATGGCTACCAGGTGTTCAAAGGGAAAGAGAAACATGGTCAGTCTCTGCCCTCATCCTAGTGGTACTGGCACAAAGACAGAAATATAGACCAGTGGAACAAGATAGAAAGCCCTGAGATAAACCCACACACATATGGACACCTTATCTTCGACAAAGGAGGCAAGAACATACAATGGAGTAAAGACAGTCTCTTTAACAGGTGGTGCTGGAAAAGCTGGTCAACCACTTGCAAAAGAATGGAACTAGACCACTTTCTAACACCACACACAAAAATAAACTCAAAATGGATTAAAGATCTAAACGTAAGACCAGAAACTATAAAACTCCTTGAGGAGAACATAGGCAAAACACTTTCGGACATATATCACAGCAGGATCCTCTATGATCCACCTCCCAGTATACTGGAAATAAAAGCAAAAATAAACAAATGGGACCTAATTATTATTTTTTTTAATTGAGGGATAATTGCTTTACAGAATTTTGTTGTCTTCTATCAAACCTCAACATGAATCAGCCATAGGTATATATATATATACATACCCTCCCTTTGGAACCTCCCTCCCATCTCCCTCCCCATCCCACCCCTCTAGACATGGAGAATAGACTTATGGACATGGGGAGAGGAGAGGAGAGGGTGAGATATATGGAAAGAATAATATGGAAACGTATATTACCATATGTAAAATAGATAGCCAATGGGAATTTGCTGTATGACTCAGGAAACTCAAACAGAGGCTCTGTATCAATCTAGATGAGGTGCTTTTAAAGAGTGAGGTTTAAAACCAAGTCCTGAAATGAGGCCCACTGTGCAAAAGAGGGGGTGGAGGTATGGCAGAGTGGAACACCAGATCATTGATCTGGAGGAGATACAGATATCCACCCCCTGATTACAGTAGTCAATAGCAAGGTGAGTGTGGGGTGGAAAATGTGTTAGCCTCAGTACTTCATGGGAGGTCATATTTGGGAGCCCAACACCAGATCTTTGGGTTCAACCATCTCTCCCACTAACCGCGTTCTCAACATCCCAGCCACTTTTGTTCTTTGGATGTTCAGATATGCACACCCTCTTTCCTGAGACCCCAAAGCCCAGGTGGAAACCATCCAGGGAAAGCTCCACCCAGATAATGTGCAAGTTGGAAAGAGTGTATCTGCTGTAACAGTTGGTCATGAGGCAACTGGAAAAACATGCCTGTAATTATGCCATTAACAGTTGTGTTTGCATCTAATAGCAAAATAATCATTTCCTTAGCCCTGTTATTTTTTCGCCTGACACAGCTCACTCCTGCTTCCAGAAACACAGTTTGCTCTCCCCTTGCTGGCTGTCCTGGGTTTCCCGAGCTGTATTTTTGGCTGGACAGCTCTACAAGCTTTCTGGAGGCGAGGACCAACCCAGAGCATCCCCTGGACAGAGCAAGGCTGGGGTTCTTATAGGACACAGATGAGAAGCACCGACTCCCCAGAAAGTTGGAGTGGAACATTTATTGTGTTGGCTCAAATAGATAAGGAAGGACATCCCTGGGAGAATGTAGGGAATTCACATAATCAGTGCAGAACGTGGCAAAACTCAAGGCAAGTATGACATGACTTTTCTCATTCAGAGGATGCCCTGTGGCTTAAATACTTTTCAGTCACACTGTCTGTTCGCTGGCCTGCTATTTTCTCTTCTTTCATTACTGAAAAATGCTCAGTTCTGGGAAAGGAGGTGGATGGTTTTATCTTGAGTGACATGCCCTGGCTTTGGCCAACCCTTGTCATTCCTTCATCCGTCACATACTTACTGAGATCCTATTGGATTCCAGGCAAGGCTGTAGGTCCACACTGTCCAGCAGAACTTACTGTGCTGATGTCTAGCTCAGCAGACACCAGACACATGTGGCTATTGAGAGCTTGAAATGTGCTTTATGGAACCAAGGAACCAAGCTGTAAATGTGGTTTGATTTTAATTTAAATGTAAGCAAATAGTATATTAAGCAGCAAGATCCTTGCTGCTCAAGTTGGAGTAGTGAACACAATGATTAAAAGAAAATTCCTGCTCTGGTGGACCTTGCCTTGGGCAGGAATGGTTCCACTGAGAGAATTACACTGCTCTGAGCGAAATAAGAGAGGGGATGCTGCCAGTTCAGAGACAAGTATGATCTCCAGCCTCTGCCAGTTTAATTGTCTCATGCACCCCACGTTGACCATGCATTGAATTTCGTAAGGTATTTATCTTCTTCCTAATGCCTCCCTCCTCAGATCTCATAGTTCTTCCTCTTGGCAGAAGCTGTCTTCATGTCCACAGACAGGATATTTCCAGCCATGGGCATCTTCCTATCCGGTGCACTGAGCCGTTTGCTTCTCAGGAAAGCATCATTGATGTGGTTTGTCCACCAGAGGCCAAGAGCAGGGATGCTGTGCCCTCTGTGATCCAAGTGCATCCTGGGAATTTGAAGTGAGTCCAGTGGCCCACAGTGTGAGTGACCAGCCCTGCAGAGCCTCTTATCTTCCCCTGCCTCCCTCTCAAACGTACCTACAGGCTGATTATTCTCAAGGGCTTTCTAGAGAAACAGCATGTCTTATAAGTCAAATGGGATAAAGGAGGGGAGTTTCTACCCCTTTTATAGATGAGCATGGGCCCAACAGACAGGGTTAAGGTCCAATTTTGGGGTGGCTAGGTGGAAACTCTGTGTTTTGTTATCTTCATTATTCATCATCATCATTCATTTTCTTCCTTCCACTTGCTGCCATCTGAGTCATTGACCAGCCCAGAAAATGGTCAGTAGTGGACTCTCAAAGGAGATGCTTGAGGAAGCCCTTCAAGATTCTCCAGACTCCCGTAGACAATATTAGCTAGAATTTCATGAGTCCAGTCGGTCTTTGTATCCATAGTTCACATCCACGTCGGTTGGATCTGGAACCCACAGGTGTGGAGGGCTGACTGTAAGATACTTGGACATCCTCAGATTTTGGTACATGTGCAGTGGGTTCTAGATCTGCAGGGGTGCAGATCCCGAGGGGCAGCTGTATTTACTGTGTTCAGGATCCTGGGCCAAATGATTTCCATATGTTATCTAAAGTCACAGAAACCCCAGAATGTAGATGCTATGGCTGCATCCCATTTTACAGATGTGGAAACTGAGTCTGAGAGAAATTAAAGAATTTATTCTGTGTCTCACAACCAGTATGGATCAGAGCTGGGATTGACATCCATGCTTCTTTCATCATTAGAGGGAAAAGAAACCTGAGTTCTTCACCTGCAGGTTGTATTGCACCCACTGGCAGTTCTGAACCGAAGCTGTTGCACTTGTTCTCCCCCCTTCTAAATCCTCTTCCTCTTCCTCTGCAAGAGAAGCCAGGAGGCAGAATGAATTGCCCAATAACCAAGCGAGGCGTGGTGCACATCAGTACCTTACTCCAGAGCCACTGGCATTTACCAGCTGCTGAGAGGTCATCACTTTCTTCTTTGGTCCTCAAAGCATCCTCAGAGGGTTGCATCGAGAAGGGCCCTGAGGCTGAGTGGGTGTGAGTGACTTGCCCAACCAAAGTCATACAGCTTGGCAGGGGCCAAACCTTGTTTGAAGGCAGACGCAGCTGACTCCCAAGTGCAACATCTTTCTATTCTGCCCAACTGCCTCACCCAGAGGCTGGCTGGCAGTGGACCCGCCTCACCCAGGGAAAACGCCAATCACAAGAGCACAGCCCTACATGTGATCATGACATTAAGTGTGGTCCCATTTCCAGATGGGCTTTCCCCTCTGGCTGATGGGAGATTGGGCTTTCCCAGCTGTGTTTGCTCTGAGCGCGGAGGGAGGAACCAGCTGTCCTTTCTTAGCTGGCAACGCCTTGCTTTCAAATTCCTTTATAGTCCTTTCCCTTTGGATTTCAGACTCTCCAAACCCCTCCCCCAAACTGCCAAACTGAGGTGCTAATGGAATTCTCACTCATTTAAACCTTAGCCTCAAGCAGCATAATTAAGACTGAATGGCTGCCGTCCCTCCAAATGTGCACAGTTGTTCCACTGCAGAACAGAAATGATGCTGGCGTGTTCTGAGCCATTGCTCTCTCCATAACGGCACGTGAGCAGTCACGCCACATCATCCTGACCTGGGTTTGAATCCTTTCTGCATCCTCCACTAGCTGCATGATCCCAAGACAGGTGGATCTGACCATCCTGAGTCTCGATGTTCTCATGTGTAAGAGGGAGACAATAATGTTACTGGCAGCCGGGTGAGAATCCAAGCTCCACCTGAGGTCCAGCTCTGCAGGCTGATACCCAGTTGCGTGTGGACAGAGGCTCAAGCCTGGCATCCACGTTCATCCTCATGTTCATCCCTCCCACCATCTAAATGCTGGGCCCAAGATGCTCAGCCGTGGTGATGGCATTGAGAAGAGAGAGGTGGTCTCGTCTGCCAGGGAGCCCTTAGCTTCCTGCATCCACCTAGTTGCAAGAACAGAAGAGACCAGAAAAGATATGATGGATTCTGGCCCCAGGTGGTCAGGTGCAGCCTGGATTTGAAGCAAGAAACATGAGAACAAAGTAGTGGAGGGCTTCCTTCCCCGGTGGCTGAGTGGTAAAGCATCCGCCTGCCAATGCGGAGACATGGGTTCAATCCTTGATTGAGGAAGACCCCACAGGCCGCGGAGCAGCTAAACCTGTGTGCCACAGCTACTGAACCTGTGCTCTAGAGGCTGGGAAGTGCAGGTACTGAGCCCACATGCTGCAGCTACTGAAGTTCAAGCACCCTAGAGCCCATACTCCCCAGCAAGAGATGCCACCGCGATGAGAAGCCGGCACTGCAACTAGAGAGTAGCCACCACTCACCACAACTGGAGGAAAGCCAGCCCAACAGCAAAGACCCAGCAGAGCCACAAATAAACCAGTCAGTAAAATTATACACACACACACACACACACACACACACACACACACACACATATATGTAAAGTGGAATCCAGCTGGGGGGTTTCACCAGACAGTAAGGCAGCCCACTGATAATCATGCCCCAGCACTGAGTAACCACACTGTCAATCCTTCTTCCCTTTGGGTGAACCAAAGGAAATGGGCAGAAGGGGGCCTGATACGGGAAACAAGGCCAGAGCCCTCTCACCACAAAACTTTCCTCCTAGGATCATTATAATAAGGGATAATAAAACACAGGGCCTGATGCAGAGCTGGGCATTTGTTACGCATGACCAGAAAAATGGGTTTTGTTATTATTATTATAACAAAAATTCCTGGGCAGTTATTAATTCTGGACCAAAAACACGGTCACTTCCTTCTCTCCTTCCTTCTCTCCTATAATTTATGACTCCGCAGTGTTAGTCACAAGGTCATGTCTGACTCTCTTATGACCCCGTGGACTGTAGCCCACCAGGCTCCTCTGTCCATGGCATTCTCCAGGCAAGAATACTGGAGTGGGTTGCCATTGCCTTCTCCGGGGGATCTTCCTGGCCCAAAGAGCAAATCCAGGTCTTCAGCACTGTAGGTAGATTCTTTACTGTCTGTGCCACCAGGGAAGACCCTGGTGGCTCCTGTACCCTTGTACTCAATAGGAAATGTGGCTCACAAGAGAGCAGGCACACACATACCTTTGAGGCAAACTGATTTCTATAGAATCAAGAGCTGGCGCTGAGCCGTGTCTGGATGCAGGGCAAAGTGAGCAGCCCTGGCCCCCATCATCCCTCCCTGCTGCACGGCTCTTTGAAAAGAGCCTTGATGTTGATCAGCCTTCTCCACCGCAGTGGGCTGAAGTAACACTCTTGAGTCACGGTAGCTGCAATCTCCTGAAGGTTCAAGGTGGATGCTTCCTCCCAAGTTCACCTGTGGATCTCCTCTTCAACCTTACCTTTCCCATCCCATCCCCAGGCTCAGCTAGTCTGCCCTGACCAACCTGGTGGCCACTACAAGCCTTCCAGGCAGGTCAAAAGCTGTCAGATGCCAGGTAGGACATCTAGATGGGTTCACAGCCTGGGAGGTTGTCACAAAGTAGAAACCAAGGCCGAAAGCAAAGTCCCTTCCTCCTTCTGCTTACTCCTGTCCATCTGAGGTGAAGCAGCCCTAGCGGGTTCAGACTGAGCGTCTGGAGCCCACATTCTGGCCTTGACCCAGTGCCCATAATGCTGCTTAGTTAGAAAGGGAAGAATGGGAGAGAGGAGTCCATTGGGTGGTGCCAGCCAGCCTTCCTCAGTGGGATCCCACATCAGTGTCCTGTTCCCTTTTAGAGGAGGAATGGAAATTGTGTTCCCATGAGCCTCCGGCTGTCTCCTGTGTCCTCCAGAGAAAGTATCTCCTTGGTGCCGTTTAATTATGTTCATCAGTCAACATTACTTGGCAAGCCCAGCCAGGGGCACAAACATCACCACCCCTTTCTGAGTGTAATTGTGCTCTTTGAGATGCGGGAATGTGGTTTAAGGCCAAGCAGTTTTTGATTACAGAGTCAATCTTTGTTTAAAAGTTTGCCACCCTGGGGAAGTTTATAACAAGTTACCCTAAACAATGCATTCTCTGGACACCTACAGCTAAATGGTCCCATTAATCCAAATTGCTTTGCCGGATTCGGTGCAGCCATTCAGCAACAGGGCAGTGTCCGGCCTCAGTGAGAGGGACGACTGCAAAGCGAAGCGCTGGCTACTTGTCATGAGCCGATCTGCCAGGTGATGCCCACTCCCCCCAGGTGTGCCTGCCTCTCTTCATCCGGCCCCGAGCATGCACAGGGTGCTGAGCGAAGTGCTTCAGTGGTCTCATGTAGTCTCACCAGCCATCTGGTGAGGTAGGACCTCATCCTCCCCATTTGAGAGACAAGGGACATGAGGACTCTTCCAAGGTCACTCATCTACTGAGGACGGAGCTCAGACGTAGACCTACCTGTCCTTGACCAAGGCCAGGGCTTCCCAAGTCTGAGCCTCAGTGAGCCAGATGGTTTACAGTAGTATGCAGACAAGGTTTTGAAATGGCAATATTTATCTGTAATAGTACATATAAGGAAAAAGTAGTGTACCCCAGATCTCCAAAATCGATGTTTTCTTTTTTTTAAAAAAAAAGTTGATCTAAATAAGAAAATGTTAGCAAAACAAAATACAAGGAGTGAGTGGCTCTTCAATCATTCAAAAATATTTATTGAGTGTCTACTCTACAGGGCTTCCCAGGTGGCTCAGTGGTAAAGAATCCACCTGCCAATGCAAGAGAGGCGGGTTCACCCTCTGGGTTGGGAAGGAATGGCATTTCCTCCCGTGGAGGTCAAAAGAGTCAGACACAACTTAGTGACTGAGCCACACACTTGCACGTCTGCTGTACACAGCAGGCACTTTTCTGGGATCTGGGATATAGCAGTAAGTAAAGAATATTCCTGGTGTGCCCTACCCCTGTGCTAATGAGAGAAAGAAGCAATAGATAAGCAAATGGATAATGTGTGAGTTGGAAACGTGTCCAAGGAAGACTATAGCATTGGAAGAAGGGTGGGCCAGGAAGATACTTTGATAAGGTAGATATGGAAAACAGTTGACAGGAAGATGTATGTCTGACCCAAAAAGAAGAACAGCATAATGGTAGGAGTTGACAAAGCCTTTTTATAAAAGGCCAAATAGCAAATAAAATATTTATTAATTTTAGGCTAGGTTTTGCAAGTCAGATGGTCTCTATCACAGTAGCACAGTTCTGCCACTATAGCAATAAGGCAGGCATAGGCAGTATGTAAACAAATGAGCATGGTGGTATGCCAATGAAACTTTATTTATAAAAACGTGTTGAGCCACAGTTCACAGATCCCTGCACTAGACCATTGTGCTGGATCTCCCACATTTCAGATAATGGCCTTGCCCAGACCTGTCTCAGCCTTTGCAAATTTAGTTCCCCGTGCACCTACCATCTTCCCAGGCACAACCTTTCCTGCATTGTCTCAGAGGGGTCTGTCACCCAGGTGCCAGTTTTGATGGACTTTGGGCTTCAGCTTTCAGGACCCTGGATAGAGAAAGAGTGGGCGTGATTCCCAACACCTTCTGGTCAACCTCATCTGGAGCCTGGCCTGGACTCCAACCCAGCCATAAGTAGCTGAATTTGACATAAAACAACAGTCTCCTTTTACTTTATTTTTCTCCAACCTGCCTGGCTTTACCAATCCTAAATTTGAGCTAAGAAGCAACACGTAAAATGCGTCTCCCCCGTCAGTATTGCCAGACCAGGGCCAGCCAGAGACTTGGCAGTTTGTTCACAGAGGGGCTTCCATTACTGTAGGTCTATCTGGCCCCCTAGTATGTATCAGCCAGAGCAGACTGCATGTCCTTATCACTCAGCCTTCTCTGCATAAACCCATCAGAAATGCCTGGTGCCCCTTAGCACTGTAATTCACCCTGTGCCACTTTCTTCAGTCGGAATCAAAAAGGTTAATGACCTTGAGCCCTGAGACTCTCTGATTTCAGTACTTACCCCAGCTTCCTTCTCGCCCTCAAGCACAAGACTCGTTTATCTTTCCTTGGCTGATCAGGCAAACTGCTGACTAATGCCCTAATGCCAGCTAACTCTCGAAGATTTCCCAGAGTGTCTGGACACATGTTCCTGCTATACCTTCTGTAAATCTGGTTAATCTTGTGTGTCTGGTTACCCATCATCTTTCTGCCTAGATGTGTCTGGGCTCCCTGTCTATAATTTGTCCCATGAGACTGCCACAGGTTACACTGTTGATTTAGGAAGAGAAAGAGAAATTTTCAACCAATGCAATGACCACAAAATCCTTTCTAATGAAATAGCAGTTTGAGTTCCTCACTCTTTATAGAAGTATAGTTGATTTACAGCATTATATTAGTTTCAGGTATACAGTAAAATGATTTCAGTTATATATACACACACACATACATACATACATACACACACATACATACACACACATACACACACACATATATGGGTCCCTCACCATTGATTGATCCATTCATATAGTCAATATGTTGACTGACTAATCAGCACATGCTTAGTGGACACATAGAATGTGCCAGACATTTGCCAGGATATACAGTTACAGCCACCAATGAGTTAGTTAACACTCCTGTCCTTATAGATTAAGCCATTTAATAATTACATCCTTATGACATTGTTAGGCCAGAAGTTCATGTGCAGGTAATACAGGAAACCAACATTTAGCCTTTTCTCTTCAAGGAAATCAGGGAAAGCTCCCCTAGAGAAGTGTTCTTGGACTGAGAGTTAGAAGAAGAGAAGGAACCAACTGGGTGAAAAAAAAAATAAGGGACAAGTGTTTCAGGCAGAGAGGGCTGCATGTGCAAAGGCCCTGAGGCACGAGGGAACGTGGTTCATGCAGTAAGTCAAGAGAGTGTTAGGTAGACAGGGTGTGGTAAGGGGATAAAGAAACAGAATAAGGTTGAAGCAGGCTGGCCCAGATGCTGTGGGACCATAAAAGGCATGTTAAGAAGCCCTGAAAGTGAAAGGGAAAGTTGCTCAGTTGTGTCTGACTCTTTGTGACCCCACAAACTATACAATGCATGGAATTCTCCAGACTAGAATACTGGAGTAGGTAGCCTTTCCCTTCTCCAGGGGATCTTACCAACCCAGGGATCAAACCCAGGTCTCCCGCATTGCAGGCAGATTCTTTACCAGCTGAGCCATCAGGGAAGTCCAAGAATACTGGAGTGGGTAGCTTATGCCTTCTCCAGCAGCTCTTCCCAACCCAGGAATTGAACCGGGGTCTCTTTCACTGCAGGCAGGTTCTTTACCACCTGAGCTACTAGGGAAGCCCCTAGTTTATACTAAAAGCAACAGGTTACCTGTGAAAAGTTTTTTATTGGAAAGTGCCATAATGGGATTGCTTTAGCTCCTAATCAATTGCTTGGCAGTGGGGAAAAAAAGAAGGGATGAAAGTCAAGAGCTATACCAAGCTGCTGGAGGAGAGGAGATACGGTAGCTGACTTTTCTGTTAGTGGATATGTACATTACAACTGAGGTAATTACTTTCCATCAGGCTGGTCCCCCCTGTTGCTTCATTACAGTTATTTTCTCTCTCTGCTGTGCTTTTCCACCCCACAATGGTTTTCTTAGTCTCCAGGCCACTGGGTTTCCTAGAGAGACACTGTAACCTGGAGTTGGACCCAAAAATCCTCCTCCTCATCTCTATTTAGCAGAAATTTTCTGGGACTGAGGCCATGGAAGGAGTAGAGGGTGCATTGGGGAAATCAGTGGACTCTGAATCCAGTCTGTCCCATTTACTGGTTGTGACAAATTGCCTATCCTTTCCTTTCCTCGTCTGTCGAGTGGGGACCATCACGGTCACCTACCTCATATCACAGTCACAGCCTCCGCCATGAGGAGGAAGCTGTGAACTGCAAAGGGCCTTGTCTGGCACAGAGAAAGTGCTCAGCCTGTAAATGTGATGATAGGATGACAGTACTGTAAATCCACTAGTTTGACAGTTTTGCAAAGTGCAAGACAACATCTATTTCAACGAGGTTGTGTCTTCAGGTCCAGGTGCACTGCCTGGCATGCAGCAGGAGCTCTGGAAGTCCTTGCTGAAGCAAGAGATCAAGGAGCAAATGGGCGGTAACATGTAATGCCACTGGATGTAGCGCCCGACGCCGTTTAGTCCCAAGTGATGAAAGAATCACTTTATTGCCTGTTTTTCACTTCCATGATTATTACAAGCACCTCTGGGTTTTTTCCTGGATTGACGACCAGTGGAAAGGTTTTTGTCTTTACTTATTTCTTTTGACTAAGGGCATTTTCAGATCACTCCACCTTGAAACTGGAAAACATTCCAGTGTCAGAGAGTCAATTTCAGAAGAATGAGCTGTGGTGGGTTCTTGTAAGTCCTGAAGTTGGCTTAGCCACTTCTCCCCTTAACTGGCGGGTGGGGGTGGGGGTGGCCCACACAACTGAATGACTGGACACACACACACACACACACACACACACACACACACACACACACACAAGCTTTGAGAAGCTCAGTTTGCTCCATTATACACACAGCTCTTGCTGCCTACCTTCTGGAGTGGTTCAAGGATCGAGTGAGTAGTGTATATTGAGGTGAGGTGAGGTGAAGTCGCTCAGTTGTGTCTAACTCTTTGCAACCCCGTGGACCGTAACCTACTAGGCTTCCTCTGTCCATGGGATTCTCCAGGCAAGAATTCTGGAGTGGGTTGCCATTTCCTTCTCCAGGGGATCTTCCCAACCCAGGGATCGAACCCAGGTCTCCCGCACTGGAGGCAGACACTTTAATCTCTGAGCCACCGGGGAAGCCACAGTGAATATTAAATATTTATAATGTAACATACCACACACAATTCTTATTGTAGCTATGTTATAATGACTTGTTTTTTAGTCTGAAGTTTGGCCCTTTCACTGGTCCTTTTTTATTGTCATAAAATACATCTATTATAAAATTTACCACTAGTGGAGTTTAGCACATTCACAGTGTCTTGCAGCCACCATCACTGCCTAGTTGCAAACATTTTAATCATCCCCAAAGAAAACTCTGTCCCACTAAGCAGTCACTCTCCATTTCCCCTTCTCCTCCGTTCTGGTAATTACCAATCTGCTCGGTGTATAGATTTACCTATTCTGGACATTTCACATAAATGGAATTGTGCAGTGTATGATCTTTTGTGTCTGGTTTCTTTCACTGACCATCATGGTTACAAGGCCCATCCATGTCAGAGCACGTCAGTGTGTTGCTCTGTGTTACGGCTGAGTAACATTCCACTGTGTGGATAGACCACATTTGCTTTACCCATTCTTTTATCAGTGGACACTTGAGTTTTCTCTTTTTACCTACTGTGACTAGTGGTGCTATGAATATTCACATGCAGGTTTTGTTTGAACACCTGTTCTCAATTCTTCTGGGTATTGTGACTTTTAACATATGTGGTTCAATTACTAAGAGAGAAAAGGAAGAAACAGCAAGAAGATAAAGTAGGAGAAGAGAGATTTCAGCTTCGGCATCTGGGTTTCCTTTTCCAACTAACCTCAGTTCTTTGGGGAGCAACCACAAAGAGTTTTGGTGCCACTTTGTTCTTGAAGTCATGGGTCTTGTAAATAGCCCAAGGGCCATGGGTCCCTCTGCAGAAAGCCCTGATGATTGTTAACTGGTGTGCCTGGGGAAAGCCAGCCAGCCATCCTTCCCCTCTCTCAGAGGGAGTAAGCAACAGGAGCTCTGAGACAACCAAACACCTACGGTGTGCCAGGCACTGGGCTGAGCCTTTTACACAGATGATCTCATGAAGTCTTTGCCCAAGTCAGACAAGGAAACTGAGTGCAGAGAGACAAAGTAGCTTACAAGGTCACACAGCAAGGAGGCAAAGAGGCAAGCTTTAAACCCGTCACCCAACAGAGTGACGTCCCTGCAGGATGGTGGCGTGTCAGGCTGCCACTCAGCGGGACTCATCTCAGCTGGAAACCTGCCCAGGTGTCTGCCGTCACAAGCTTGGCAATTCCATTTCAGAGGCCTGGCACAGCCTCGGGGATTTCCTTCAGCCTTTGGCCCCGTGTATATTAAGTGACTCATGGGTGCTAGACGCTGTGCCAGCCCAGCCTTTCTCAGCTGGGCTTCCTGGTCTGAACCTCAGAACACAGGAGGTGATCAGAGTGACTATGTTCTCGACTCTTGCAATGCAGGAACATAGCTAGAACCCTTCCTGATGCACAGAGGGAAGCCAATCCAGGACATTCAGTGGATAGCCTGGGTACCAGGGATCTGTTCTTACAAGGATGTGGTCTCAGACCATCACTGTGTGTCTCCAGCATCTAGAACAGTACCCGACACACAGCAGGTCTAACATAAATATCTGCTGAATGGACGAGTGGGGATATAGTGATGTGAACAAAATAGATGCAAGACGTCTTCTCATGGAGGACACATTCCTGTTTTACAGTTTGGTCCTTTTCTATAATCCAAACCATTTCAATATTCAAGAACTTAGCACTGAAAATAGTTCATCAATGATCAATAAACTTGTGCTAGACATTTCCAGCATAGCCATGTGTGAACAGATCTTTGGAACAGTCCCAGATCTGTTAATTTTTTAAGTCACACTGTATCAGTCACTATAAGAACCAAAGGGAAGTGGGACTAAGGCATTAACCCCTAGTAAACATATCAGGGCTTCCCTGGTGGCTGAGGTTAAAGCGTCTGCCTGCAATGTGGGAGACCTGGGTTCGATCCCTGGTTGGAAAGATCCCTGAAGAAGGAAATAGCAACCCACTCCAGTATTCTTGAATGGAGAATCCCATGGACGGAGGAGCTTGGTGGGCTACAGTCCATGGGGTCGCAAAGAGTTGGACACGACTGAGCGACTTCACCTTCACTTTCAAACCTGTCAGGGGTAGCTGTAAATGAATAATTTTTACCCAAGTGGAATGCATGAGTTCACAAATAGTTAAATAAAACGGGGGCTTACGTTATCCCCATTGAAATGGAACCGTACAACTCCAAGTGATACCAGTGGTTTGAAAAAGCTGAATTCATGGCTAAAGTTAGAACTCAACGCAGTTCCGAGCACAGAGGAAATGCTCAGCAAATGTTGAAGGAAAAGGAGAAAGGAAGGAAAGGATGGAGGGAGAGACAAAATGAGGGAAGAAAAAAGGAACGTAATTACATTCCCAGTAGTTACCCAGCTAATACTTATGAAGTGTTTTCTGTATACCGCGCACCCAGGCTAAGCACTTAGGCTAAATGCGTCAGCCCTTTTATTCTCAGAGCAGCTCTAGGAAACACATCCTACGGTGAGTCCGTTGTTCAGAAGACAAGAGAGCGGCTCAGAGCGCTGTATCTGCACGAGGTCTGATGGTCAGTGAGGACAGAGCCCAGTCAGTCCTGCTGCTGAGTCCTGCTAACCCGGCCACCTCCTTCCCACCAAAACAACAAATGGAATCTGAACTGGCTGTGTTCCTTAATGATGTTTGAACATTTCTTTTTAAGCTACTACATCTTCTTTTCTCAACTAAACATCACTCAAAACCCCAACACAGCTCTCTGAAGAACCTCGAGTGAGGCCCCACTGGCCCAGCAGAGCCCAGGGCTGAACCAGACGCAGCTTGAGAACCACTGGTCTATACGAGGACATCTCTTTTAAAACACTTCCGAAGTTTTCTGTCTCCACGAATTGCCAAATGCCTACACAGAGCCTATCTCCTCTGTTCAGACAGCCTGATTTCTTTCTCCCATTCTCATCAGCCCCCTGAAATAACGCAGAGAGCCTTGGAAGTCTGTGGGTAAAGAATACTCTGGCTAGGAGTAATGTGTGTGGCTCTTGGGCCAGTCCTGTTCATGAGTCTGAAGATGCGGGTGCAGTCATTAGACGATTAGAGGTTTATTTAAATCAACTTCAGGGATGGAAGCAGAACAGATAGTGCTGGGCGTGGAATTCACATCTGCCCACTGCTTAGACAATGGTCTTTCAATGCCGACCTATAGGAGCGTGATATGATAGGATATGATTGATGCCGGCGTGCGTAGTTCATTGACCAGAACAAGTCACCCATTTGCTTGGGTAGCTGGCACATAGCAGGCTCCGCATAACCAACCTTTTAAAAGATTAAATGAAGACAAATTAGAGTCGTTTCTCAGAAATGAGTTGTTTTTTAGATGGGAGAATTATCAGATACAAACTTTGAAATGCATATTTTGGTAAAGTTCAGAAGGATATTTAAATGTATTTTGTGATTTTACTTCGCTTTATATTTCTTATTTAAATTAAACTTTGCTCTGAGAAGAGAAAAAAAAAAAACGAATGCACTGGGTGCAGCATTTCCTGATCCTTCAGAATCTTTCATGAGCCAAGAATCTATGTCTGCTTAAAATTTCAGCAATGACCACAGCATTTGTCTTTCCGTGGAGGAGTACGTGGCTTCTCCTCTCTGTTGCATCTTGACTTTGTTCCGATACAGACAGTCTAGTGAGCCTGGCAGGCTGCCAACGTGCTCAGGGACAGTCATCTGTCCTCTGAGCTAAGTCTCACCACAGGGCTGAAATCTGAGCTGACTGAGCCCTGAAATTCTGAGAGGTGGAGATGCTTTTTGTATTCCACCCCCAGCAGAACAGACTGTAGTCCTAGAGAAGTAATAATAATAACAACAACAACAATGATAGCTAACATTTTAGCCTTCTGGGGACTAAGCTACCTGGCCTATAGGGATCCCTGTTGCTTTCCCCTGTCCACTAGTCATCACCCCACTTCTGAAACCAGTTTCTGTATCATCCAGGATTGTTCAGTGGCAAGCAACAGTGTATGCCCTCTGATTTCATTTACTCTTCATAGCCACCCTATGTATAACAATGGACATACATTGTACACTTACATACATTGTACATGTACATATAATTACAAACATTGTACATATAATCACATACATTGTACATATAATCATATACATTGTACATTGTAGGCATTGTTATTATCCTGTTTTAAAGATGAGGAAACTGAACTTGAATTAGATGAAATGACCTGCCAAAGGCCACACAGCTCATAACTGGTATAACCAGAGCTTAAACCTGCACCTGTCTGCATTATTTTAACCACTTCAAACACTGATTGTTAGTGCTGGTGTCCTGGGGACCCCTGCCCGCTGAATTGAACTGGATCAATTACTACCATAGGTCATTTACCATCATTTGCACCCAGGAGAATGTGAAATGGTATAAAATACCTGTTTTTAGCCATACACACAGAGGAAAAGTTGAACTTACCAATAGCGTTTAATTAGACTTCCCTGTAGCTCAAACAGTAAAGAATCTGCCTGCAATGCAGGAGACCAGGGTTTGATCCCTGGGTCTGGAAGATCCTCTGGCTAGAGGAAATGGCAATCCACTGGAGTATTCTTGCCTGGAAAATCCCATAGTCAGAGGAGCCTGGTGGGCTACAGTCCATGGGGATGCAAAAAGTTGGACACTACTGAGCAGCTAATACACAGGAAGCTAAGTCCAAACTGAGTTTATTTAGTTTAATGCTAATTAATGCTCTCTTATCTTTATCTTATACTTGCGTGCTCAGTTGTGTCTGACTCCTTGCAACCCCATGGACTGTAGCCCACCAGACTCCTCTGTCCATGGAATTCTCCCAGCAAGAACACTGGAGTAGGTTGCCATTTCCAACTCCTAGGGATCTTCCTGACTCAGGGACCCATCCTGCGTCTCCTGCATTGAAAGGCAGATTCTTTACCACTGCGCCACCAAACCCTTCAATGTATACTCTAGTCCTTGCCGCTTGACCTGACACTGAGCTGATTCTTGCAAAAGTAGGCATGAGCTGACCAGGCAGAGATGTAAGAAGGGTGTCCCTGGCACAGGGACAGTGTGGATGGGCCCTCATCCCGGAATGCAGCACGTGTGTGCAGCAGGTCCTAAAGTCCACTCTGAGACAGGCATGGGGATCCAAAGAGAAAGAGGTGTGTGGCTGCTAGAACCTGCTCTGTTTCAGGTCTGTGCTAGACACTGATGAAGTAGAGATGAATCAGACAAGCTTCATGTCCTCAGCAAGCATACTATCAAGGAACTAGAACATACATCACTTATATTACTGGTAGGAATAAAAGCAGGTAAGATTTAAAAGGTCACATTTTGGTGGAAGATTGATAAGGAGTAGGAATGCCTTTCTTCCAGTACTTCTAAGCCAAGGATATAGTGACTTCCTTCTGAAAACTTCCATTCATTGAACATTCCTGTGGGCCAGGCAGTAGGGGCGTCATACCCCTAACACATAGGCAACTCAGAGATCATTGTCATGCCCATTTTGCAGATTAGAAAACTAAGACTCAGGGAACCTACTTAAAATCCAATGGCAAGAAAGTGGCAAACATCAGAGAGAAATTTCTACCAATGCTTTTCTAAAAACAAATTTCATTGCAGCCAAGTTTTGGCTTTCCCACTTACATGACCTTTATTTTTAAGATTCAATCTTTTGATGTCCTCCCAAGGAGGCCTTGTCTTTTCCCCCTCAAAACCAAATCAAATAACTGACTGTAATCAGTCATTATAAAGGGATGCAGAATTTAGTTAAGCAAATGTTCTGCTCATTTGAGATGTCTTGTGGCATATGAGGAAAACCAGATTTCAGAGAATCGGGATACAATCAAATAGACTTCTCTCTCTCTCTCTCTCTCTCTCTCTCTCTCTCTCTCTCTCTCTCTCTCTCACACACACACACACACACACACACACACACACACACACACACGGCTGAATGGTGATTCACTTCTTCGTTCGTGATTCCAGCAGCGTTCTTGGATCAGGCTTGGCCTCTGGGTGCTGATTCTTGTCAGTTACCTTTCCATTACAGCCATCTGGATAAAGAGTTGATGTGTTAAGAGTTCTCACTGATAGAATGTCAGATAAACTGCCTGTTAGAATGGCTGATGTGTGCTTAAAATGAAAAATGTGTGTCTTAGAAATGTTCTGTGAAAGTGTTTAAGAAATGGCTTGCCAGCTCCTGCAAATGCAATGAGCATGTTTTAATTCTGCATGGTTTTTGCCAGTAACAAAGATAAAGCCAATTAAAGGCACTTGGGTTTTATATCCAGGTGGTTATCTAGTTTGCTGTCTGCCTGTGTGGAGAGGAGTTGTCCCCTGGTACCTTTGTGCTTTAGTCCACCTGGTATCTTCCCCCATCCCAAGAGTCTCCCTGTTTGTCGACCTCCCCTGCTGTCCCTGCTAGACGACAGGGACTGTGGCCATCTGATCCACTGCAGTTCCGGGGCTCTGGCATCTGACCTGCCAAAGTGGGGCACTGTGTTTCCCAGGAGAGCAAACAGAACTTGCAAAGTTTTGGAGTCACGCAAGAGCACCAAACGATTCTAGAACTTCAAGTTATCCCAAAGACTGAAAGGACAGGGCCAGCCCATGACCCATTTGCAGCCTTGCTGAGGAGCTGGGACACTGTCCTGCAGGAGGTGGAGCACCACAGAGGGTATTAAGTCGAAGAAGGGGTGCGACAGGCTCATGTTTTACATCTTACGACTTCTTCCCCGAGGATGGATTAGAGAGGAGTTTGGAAGCTGGAGCGGCATTTCATCTAGTTCACTTCTCCTAGGGTGCCCAACTGTGGCTATAGTTATGCCCATGGGATCTCGGAAGAGTCCAGCATCTAGCTTTCCCTGTATCCTTGGGTCTTTTAAAAAATTTTTTTTTGATTTTTAAAATGTATTTATTTTTGGTTGCACTGGGTCTTTGTTGCTACACTCGGGCTTTCAGAGAGCAGGGCCTCCGCTATAGTTGCGGTGTGTCGGCTACTTGTCGTGGTGGCTCCCCTTGTCCCGGGGCACAAGGTCTGGGTACAGTAGTGCCGGCTTCATAGTGTTGGATCACGGCTCTAAAGCATGGGCTCGGTACTTGTGGCACACAGGCTTAGTTGCTCTGTGGGATCTTCCCAGACCAAGGATCGAGCCTATGTCCCTTACAGGGGCAGCGGATTCTTATCCACTGTACCCCCAGGGAAGTCCAGTACTCGTGTTTTTGCAGTGGAAACCCACTGCAATCAAATCAGGGGTTGCCTTCTCTTATCTCCAGCTGCCTTTTCCCTTGCCTCTTCAGAGAACCCTGAACTTGGCCTTTCCTCTAGTTGTTATGGAGTTCTAGCCTTCCTGAGAGATTTTCTAGCAGGCAAGAAGACTTTAGGAAAGTTCAAGCATGAACCGTCTGGAAAGTCGAGGAAAGTGATGGCAATATCTCTCCTCCACCTCCAAAGAAATAAGCCTCATGGATCAGTTCAGTTCAGTCACTCAGTCGTGTCCAACTCTATGCAGTCCCATGAATCACAGCACGCCAGGCCTCCCTGTCCATCCCAACACTCGGAGCTTACCCAAACTCATGTGCATCGAGTCAGTGATGCCATCCAGCCATCTTATCCTCCGTCGTCCCCTTCTCCTCCTGCCCTCAATCTCTCCCAGCTTCAGGGTCTTTTCATCAGGTGGCCAAAGTATTGGAGTTTCAGCTTCAACATCAGTCCTTCCAATGAACACCCAGGACTGATCTCCTTGAGGATGCACTGGTTGTATCTCCTTGCAGTCCAAGGGACTCTTAAGAGTCTTCTCCAACACCACAGTTCAAAAGCCTTATGGACAAAAGGGTCTAAATCCATTCCTGAGATGGGGTGCAGTGAGAAGGATCAGGTGGCTGGGCTCAGATTATAGACAAGAGCCTCAGAAAGGCCCACACCCTGGACAGAAGGCTTTATCTGTTTCAATTCCTGACGTGCAATGTATGCATGACAGAGGTACCCCTGGAATGAAGTAGGGGTATTCAGAAGGTGGCTGCGGTTTCCTTGCTCTTTATAAAGAAATGGAGCACATTTCTGCAGCCTATTTACCGCAGGAAAATGGGATTGAAAAGAGTCTGCCCTCTGAACTTGGGTGATGTGGTCTGAACCTCTGCTTCACCTCTTTTAAGACTTTGGTCAAACTGTGAAATCTGTGTGTCCCACTTCATTCACGTATAAGCTAGTGCCTGCTTGATAAGGTTACTGTAGAAAGGAGGAGGAAGAGGAGCACTTAACACGTTGCAGGCAACAAAAGGCACGTTTTCTGCACTGTTGTTATGAAGTGTTTTCTCACTGCCCACCATCTCCAGCAGATCGGAGACATAGGGAACAACATTCCTGGCAGAGGGAACAGAACAGGCAAAGGCACAAAGTGGACGTCATGCTGTCTGCCTCTACGGGCAAAGCCCTGCCTGGAGGGCAGGCGCTCTGCTGGGCTCAGCAGCTGCATCTATGAGCATGATGGCTGGTGCTTCCCTCGGGTGCTTGTTAAACATGCCAGTGAATAACTGTTGAGTACCTACTGTGTGTCAGGTCCTGGAGGAAGAGAACAGAATTAGACCCAGTGCCTGCTGGCCTCACGACTCTAGCCAGCCTCCTGCAAAGCACTGTTCAAGGTGCCCAGTTGAAAATGGCAGGCGTGGGATTTTCTACACCCTCCCCACCCCCAACCCCCACCCCTTGGTGCTTGACAAAAGGTTCATTTGGGTCCCACTGGTTGGGAAGCCTGGCTGGCCTGCTGAAGAAGCCTGCCAGCCTCCCTGCCGCATCCCCTTCAGTTTCCTTCTTCCTCCGCATCACTGGTGGCAGCTGGCTCAGTTCCCATGTAATGATGTGAGCGCCAGCCATGCCCTCATGAACAGTTCCACATCCGGGAATTTAATCCTACAATATCTCACCCACAAGTGGAAAGATAAATGTGTGACGACGTTCATAGGAACAATACCTGTATGGGGGGAGGTGGGTGACAAAGCAGCCTAAGTGTCCATCACTAGGGGACTGGCCGTGCCCACTGCATAGGGCATGTGCAGCCACTGAGAGAGTGAAGTCTTCCTATGTATGCTGATTGAACAGAACATGACGCATCATTACAGCAAAAAGTCACGTGCGTCCATGTTCCCATCTCTGTAATTAAAAATACATGTAAACACTACAGCATCTACTTCATAGGGTCATCATGAGCCATAAGTGGGTTAATAGGTGCAAAATGCTTAGAACAGTGTCTGGTCCACACAGCAGGCACTCAAGTGTTAGATCTTGGAGGAGGGCATGGCAACCCACTGCAGTATTCTCGCCTTAGAGAATCCCACGGACAGAGGAGCCTGGCAGGCCACAGTCCATGGGATTGCAAAAGGGTCGGACACGACTGAGTGACTAAGCACAAGTGTTAGATACTATTTTTACCTCTGCTCTTATTTCATACTCTGTCTTGCTGTAGCCTAAGTTTCATAGTTATAATTTTAAAAGCACAGGAAATGGTTACAATTAACCTTGCCACTACTGTGGTTTTCTGTACTCTTGGGCTCCTCACAGAAGGATGGAAGATGACATTTCTCCTAGGGTCACACAGCCCTCGGCAGATCCATATGCCTGGGGTCACAAACTCGTCTTGATTTTCCCAGAACTGTCTGATTTTAAAATGAAAAATTCTGTGTCCTGGGCACCCCCTCAGTTCTGGGCACCCCAGGACAGATGACCACTCTCCATTTGCCTTTGGTGGCCCAGTTGCTTTAGGAAGCATACAGACAAGGCATCATTATTGCTTTTCATATATTAGGAGAAAACATTAAAATAATGCATCCAAATGGAATATTATTTAGTGTTATAAAGGATGGAAATTCTGACCCACGTACCCACATGGATGAAGCTTGAGGACTGGGTGAAAGAAGTCAGTCACAAAAAGATAAATACTGTATGATCCCATTTATGTGAGGTCTTAGAGTCTGACTACTCTGAATACTCACAGAGACAGAAAGGATGGTAGCCCGGGCAGAGGGGGAAGTGGGAGTTGTTGTTTAATGGATTCCGTTTCAGTTCCGCAAGATGGAAAGAGTTCTGGAGATGCATCGTGGTGATGTTTGCACAGCAGCATGAAAGTTCTGAAGACAACCAAACTGAACAAACTGGAAACAGTTAAGATGGCAAATCTTATGTTACATGTGTTTTGCTACAATTTAAATTTTAAAATAAATTTTAAATATTAAAAGGTACATCCATTACCACAGATATGGTTGCATACAGTAGTGCTAAGGCGGTATTTAAATTGAACAGCCATCGGAAATAACTGCACAGATGATAACCTCATGGGAGAAGTTGGGGAAATAATGTAGTATATTCTGAGCTCAGACTGAAGGCGCCTGAGTCCTCAGCTTGCACTGTTCCACAGGCCTCCATCCACTGCCCCCAACCACATTTCTGCTCCACAAATGGCCCACCCACTGCAAACAGGAGAGCTAAATCCAGTGCATGGGGTCTGGGCATGCCTGGCAGCATCAGTGGTTTGAAATGCTGAATCCTGACATTCACGATACTCTGCGCTGAGCTTGGCCTTAGCACCGTGAGCCTCAGCAGCCACGAGTACCTGGTGGCCGCAGCTTAGCGTCTGTTACCAGGAGAGCGGTGCCGGGCACAGTGCGGTGGGTAGGAGGGACCCGGAGGAGGGCAGTTAGCTTGGCGTTGGGCTCCTTCCAAGTGAGGCAGGGCAGGCCCACCCTCCTCACCCTGCCAAAGGCTGCCAGCAGACAGACTGGCCTGGGATTGGGCTGGGCACCCGTGGACCTGAGAGCAATACCTGTCCCTCCTGTGTGTCTTCACACCCAGAACCATATGCACATCAGTAACGGGACAGTGCGGTGACCTCTGGGAGCCAGTTCCTAACTCTGCCACCAGCTGCGAGACTGTAGACAGGTTCCCTCCTGTGGGGCATTTCCCAAACCATGCTCTGCAGAAAATTCTTGGGTATGACGCTCAGAAAGCCTTCCAGGTTCAAATCAGGTTGCATCTTCTACGCTATCCCCAGTTCAAAATGTCTTAAGCTTCTGATGCTCACAATGGCAGTAATAATACTATTAAACAGTAGTTAACCTTTATCAAAAGGCTTATATGGGCTGGATGCTACTGCACGCATCTTACACACTTTATTTTATTTAATACTCCCAACACCTGAGGCTTATGGAGATGAAAGTAACTTGCCTGAAGTCTGGGCTCTTCAGAAGAGACCATGGGGAGAAGATGAAGGAAAGAGAAAGAGAATTAACTACCAATATTCATGCTCGGCTTAAAGCAGTGCTTCCTAGACTTTAAAGGGCACACACATCACCTGGGAGTCTTGTTAAAAGGCACGTTTTAACTCAGTAGGTCTTGGGTGGAGCTGAGGTAGGGCATGTCTAACAGCAGTGGGCCGATGCTGCTGGTCCCAAGACCACGCTCTGAATGAGGAGGCTTTGGAACACTTAAGTTTTCTCTTGTGCCTGAGATGGGATTCACTCCCTCATCATGCACTAATGCACTCATTCATCCATCCATTCATTTGTAGATGCCATCTAGTAGCAAAGAACCGGAACTTTGCCTGTGGAACCAGGTTCTAATCCCAGTTCTGCACTGTTCAGTAAATGGGCGTTTTCTTTGAGCCTCAATTGCCCATCTATAAATGGGAATGAAACACACTTTAGAGACTCTTGTGACCATTAAATGTAATGAAAATGAAAGAAAAGTGAAAGTGAAAGAAAATTTATTAAACATAATAAATGGTAGCAAAAGTCTGCCTTGGGGGCCCAGGTCATGGTGGACATTCCATAAACAGTGGTGCTTCAGGAGCTGATTTTACTGTTCATGTGTGTATTTATTCCTTTCAAGCTAGGTTTCTAGATAGTTCCAATAGATTTGTTTACACTAAAACAAATGTATTTATTAAAATAAATTATTTGTCAAATATATTTACTTACATATTTCCATAAAGATGTCCCAGTAGCTCCGAAAGCTATAGTGATGGGCCCCAGGGTCCCCACGTGAATGTGAGACGGGTCTGCCGAAGGTGCAAAGAAATTGGGGAGGAGACAGCCACACGTTGACGAGCTGCACAGACCCCTTGGCAAATGACTCCACCAGAAGGAGGAGTGAGAAACGCTTGTGATGGGGAGGGAGCCAGAGACTGGGTAAAATGACAGCCAGTCCCAAGCTGTTAATTATCCAGAGAGAAATAAATATTACGTAGGCAGTTATCAACAGGCGTCTGAAAGCCACAGTAGGGAAACCTGGCCCCCAGCCTGGTGCCTGCAGAAGGGCTCAGGCCACGGGGTTTATTTAGCACGCAGGGCAGGCCCGTCACCCAAGGAGGGTGCGGTGGCTGGGTAACCCCGTGTCCAGCCAAGCCAGGACCCAGCACTGTGCTGTGAAAATTGGCTTCACCCACGAGCTCTGGACCTGGAATCCGCAGCCCCCTCCCCATCCGCCCTCCCTCCCCGAAGATGTCATCTTTTGAGACGATTTCATGTGGAAGCATCGCTAAGTAAATTCACTAAATGCCTATTCATCCCTGTCAGATGGGGATGCGGTGAAGCGGTAAATGTGAAAATGGCCCCAGCTCGGGGGCCCTGAAAGGCGCTTTCTGGGGCTGCCAAGTGGAGCCGCAGCCGCTGACCCTGGGAGGCCTGAGGCTTTGCAAGACGGGGCATAGGATCCCCGGCCCGGCCCCTCCAATCCTCCCACCCAGGCCGCTGAGAGGCCCCTGTTTATTATTCCTGCTGCCAGGGACCCATTCAGAGGTTAACTTGTCCCTGTATTCATCGGGAGGACAATAATGAACTGTCGCAGAGAGTGGCGAGGGGGTTGGTAAATAGGCACTGCTAAGCCACGGAGCTGGAACGGAACTCTGTGATTTGGAAAGAGAGGTTGCTTGATTTCCTTTCCAGGCTGGTTTAGTTTCCACCTCTCCAGGACCTTCAAGAAGCCCTCTGCCCACCGCTCTCCATCACTGGGCGGGAGGCACGCCTGGGCTCCACCCTGCCGCCTGCGGAGATGCTCCCTCCACGTGGGCACGGACACGGACACGTGGGCTTGGCCTTTTGTCTGCACCCGCAGGCTTCACCCGTGTGCGCATCGCAGGGCTAAGCTGTCTGCGTTTGCGCCCGTGTGGATTTACCTTGTTGCAGACACGCGGGTTTTTTCAGGCATCCGCCAGCCACTAGGACAGCCGGTTTTGAAGTGGTTGATTTCCACACCAGGACCGGCTGTCGGCAGTGCTGGGTTCTGCCGCAGCATCTCTTAACTGCTCTGTCCCCCCTCCGCTGGAATTATGAGTTGGTCAACAAGAGTTGGCCAATCAGAGAGCAGAGGCTTGGAGTGGAGCGACTTTGGGTGATGCAGGGAAATGAGAGAGGGAAGGATAGCTGGGGACAGCCCGGACAGGCTGGTGAGAGGCCAAGAGCCGAGCCCCTTGCATTTATTGTGCACCTATTGTATGCCCTTCATGCACCCAGTTATCCACCAGCATGTGTATCTACTTTGTGCAGGGCAGCCAAGTGAAGGCTGTCACTCAGAGGTTGAATGACTTACCCTACCTAGAACACACAACAGGGTCAGGAGTGGAGCTGAGATCTATCTCCAGCCCTTTCTGCTTCCAGAATGCAGGCATCGCTTTCTGGGGCACCCACCTGCCCCCTACCCTCCACAAAGTTCTAGCCTCCTTTCTCTTCCCAGAGATGCACCTTCACCTGTGCTCCCAATTTGAAACGATGGTTAACCCTTTCCTTCTAAGTAAGCCACCCCCAGCAGAGAAGCTGATGATAAAGGAGCTGTCACTTCAGCACCATTTACCTGTTTGGGTTTATTCAGCGTAAGAGGCGACTGCGTTTCTGGCAGATGGAGACCCGTGTGACTGCCTTTTAAAATACTGTCACAGCTGTATGCACAAGCTGATTAGCTGTGACTACGCTGCTAGTGCTGAGATTGATGGCGATAAATTTGGGATAACAATGCTGGGAACGATGTCACCTGTTTGTACTGCACTTCATATTTCTTAAAGCTCTCTCAATCAGTAGCCCAGGGGTTAGGGAGGATGTAGCATTCATTCATTCATTGATGCATTTGAAGGCATCACTTTAAACTCATCTCACCTTTAGTCATCCACTCATCCAACAAGCATTGCTGTACTTCCTACTGTGATTACTGTACCTCCTACTATGTGCCAGTGATGAGCAAGTTTGAATAGGTTCTGTCCTCATGGAGCTTACATCCTAATGTAAGCAAATTTAGCCCTTTCAGATGGTGATAATACACTCTATGTAAATAGAGTGATATGTTAAGTGAAGAGGAGTGGGTGCTGCTTTAGGTTGGGGGATTAAAAACAGCCTTTCTGATGAGGTGACATTTGAAAAGAAATCTGGATGACAAGAACACATCCACTCATCCAACAAGCATTGCTGTACTTCCTACTGTGATTACTGTACCTCCTACTATGTGCCAGTGATGAGCAAGTTTGAATAGGTTCTGTCCTCATGGAGCTTACATCCTAATGTAAGCAAATTTAGCCCTTTCAGATGGTGATAATACACTCTATGTAAATAGAGTGATATGTTAAGTGAAGAGGAGTGGGTGCTGCTTTAGGTTGGGGGGTTAAAAACAGCCTTTCTGATGAGGTGACATTTGAAAAGAAATCTGGATGACAAGAACTGACCTAGAAAAATATGGGGCAGAATTTCCCAGGCAAAGTTCAGTTCAGTTCAATTGCTTAGTCATGTTCGACTCTGTGCAACCCCATGGGCTGCAGCATGCCGGGCCTCCCTGTTCATCACCAACTCCCAGAGTTTACTCAAACACATGTCCATTGAGTCAATGATGCCATCCAACCATCTCATCCTCTGTCATTCCCTTCTCCTCCCACCTTCAATCTTTCCCAGCATCAGAATCTTTTCTAATGAGTCAGCTCTTTGCATCAGAAGGCCAAAATGTTGGAGTTTCAGCTTCAGCATCAGTCCTTCCAATGAATATTCAGGGTTGATTTCCTTTAGGATGGACTGATTGGATCTTCTTACAGTCCGAGGGACTCTCAAGAGTCTTCTCCAACAGCATAGTTCAAAAGCATAAATTCTTCAGTGCTCAGCTTTCTTTATAGCCCAGCTCTCACATCCATACATAACTACTGGAAAAACCATAGCCAGGCACAGTGAGTACGAAGGCCCTGAGGTTACTTTGTACCTGCCACTGAGGTATTCACTGATGTCTTACTGTTTGCCAATCCCAGTGTTGGGTCCTGGGGATTCCAAAACAAGTAAGACACTATGCTAATTCTCAAGGAGTTCACAGAATATGGGAGTGTGTAGGAGACAAACATACAAACAGTCCATTTTAGCATACTTTGGTAAACTCGGTGATGGAGGTACATGAAAGAAGATGCCTCATGTACTTGCTAGATATAAAGGGAGGAGGGATGTGGTTACTGTGACAAAGAAGGGAGCCAGTCACAAGTGTCCATGGTCTCTGGAGGGCTCTGACTTTCCTCTTGATTTGCTTCCACAGGACAAATGACCAGCTGGTGGCGTTTCTCTCCAGATACCGAGACATGAATTTCTTGAAGTCGCATGGCCGGGACAATGCAAGGTAGTAGATCTTCCCTCTACCGTTGTGCAAAAGATAAATGAAATCTGAGTCTTCATTTGGGGGCTTCTTTCTAGGCTGGTTTGATGCAACCAGAAATAAGTTGAGGACAGGAGAGAGGCATGGCACGGCTGGGCCTTGGCCCTTCCTGTGCAGAATCTAAAGTGGTCTCTCCCGCCAGCCAGAAACAGAGAAGACAGCGAGACATGTGTCTCATCATGTCATATAAGCATTTTCATGAGCCCGTGTTCTTATTATGGCAGTCCTCTGAGGAACACAGGGTAATCATTTTATACTCATTTTATTGGGAAGAAGACTGAGGCCCATAGTCCAAGTTCATGATGTCCTCAGATCATACATTCGGTTTGCCAGTCATTCGGCAAATATTCACACAGGCCAAGTGTGTGCCAGGCACCCTTCTAGAGGTGAACGAGACAAAATCCTCGCTCTCATGAAATTTACTTTCAAGCAGGAAAGGGTCTCACACCGGAAAGGAGTTGGAGTCAAGGAAACCAACTTCCAGCCCTGTGCCTTCACCATTGCCTCACGCTTGCTGTCTAAGTTGTGGGCAGGAATTTGAGGCAGCAGAATCCTTTGTGCCTCTCTCACGTAAACTGAGCAAAGCTGAACAGCGTCACTACAGTCCCCCCTCGTTGTTGTTGTTCTTCAGTCATTCAGTCCTGTCCGACTCTTTGCAACCCCATGGACTGCAGCATGCCAGGCTTTCCTGTCCATCACCAACTCCCAGAGCTTACTCAAACTCATGTCCACCGAGTCGGTGATGCCATCCAACCATCTCATCCTTTGTCATCCCCTTCTCCTCCTGCCTTCAATCTTTCCAGCATCAGGGTCTTTTCTAGTGAGTCAGTTCTTCACATCAGGTGGCAAAAGTATTGGAGGGTCACCTTCAGCACCAGTCCTTTCAATGAACATTCAAGGTTGATTTCCCTTTGCTGCTGCTGCTGCTAAGTCACTTCAGTCATGTCCGACTCTGTGCGACCCCATAGATGGCAGCTCACCAGGCTCTGCCGTCCCTGGGATTCTCCAGACAAGAACACTGGAGTGGGTTGCCATTTCCTTCTCCAATGCATCTCTGTGGCCAGAGGTTGGCTAGAAGGGCTACAGTCTTGAGCGCCCTCTGTAGGAGAGATCACATGATCGGCTTCACCATCTACACAGAAAAAACCATTACAAACCCACTCAGGATCATTCTGCCAGCTTTTTTAAAAGGCTTATTTAGTTTTAATTGGAGGATAATTGCATTACAACATTATGTTTGTTTCTGACATACATCAGCATGAATCAACCATAGGGCTCTGCCATCTTAGAACCTTTTTCTAGCATTGAACTCGGAACTTAATCTGACAGTTCACAGGATAATTTTAGCAAGTTAATGTGTTCTGTTTGGCCTTGGTGCTGGTTTTGTTCTGTTTAATTGAGGTGCTTCATTTGAAAATTAATAGCCTCAATAAAAAAAAAAATAGCAATATTTCCAGCTCATCTTAAAAGATCCACTTAAATGTCCACTTACTCTGTGCCTGAATTTTCTCATGAAGGTTGTATTTTTGTCTTAGACAAAGCCCATATTCTACAGGACCCTGCAGTCCTTGCTGCCCTCTCCCCTACCTGGCCCCATCGGCCCTTCAGTTTGCCCGTCTCTGCTGCCGGTGTTCTCCACCGCTGCTGCTGGAGATGTCCTATTGGCTGGCTCTGTGATCCACCCTGCCCAGATAGTCACAGCAGGGAGAGACAGAGGCAAGCAGTGGGCTCCGTTTCCAGAGTTTTCGAGAGGTAATCCCCAAATCCTTGGGTTGCATCATTCCTTAATTTTGATTTTGACTTCATCCAACTGTCTGTTGGATCCGTCTTATCCAACTGACAGTCTGCATTCTTTACATTTAATAGCAACCCTCAGACTTGAAGATGCTCTGTAAATTAGCACAGATTAGTATAGCATGTTTTGGCACTAAGCTGGACAAACCTGGGTGGATAAAGAAGATATACACTATATACACTATAGGCATATAGTATATTGTGTTCCTGCTAAGTGCCTATCACTCTGCTGGCCCCTTTTCATGCAGGATCCAGTTTTTACAGTCACTCAGACTCCATGGAGGTGGTAAGTTACCAGAACTAGCTCAGGTTTTGGTTCCCCACCCTTAGACAGAGAATGCTGCTGCTGCTGCTGCTAAGTCGCTTCAGTCGTGTCCGACTCTGTGCGACCCCATAGACGGCAGCCCACCAGGCTCTGCTGCCCCTGGGATTCTCCAGGCAAGAACACTGGAGTGGGGTGCCATTTCCTTCTCCAATGCATGCAAGTGGAAAGTGAAAGTATAGTTGCTCAGTCGTGTCCGACTCTTAGTGACCCTATGGACTGCAGCCCACCAGGCTCCTCCGTCCATGGGATTTTCCAGACATGAAGACCCTTATTCCCTTCCAGATAACTTATAATACATGGTTTGTGCAAAGTTACATTATGAGAAAAAAAAAATCCACTGTAAGTTGATAAACTTGGTCTAAATTACATCCACCCTAGTATTGTTGTTTTAGCCTACTCAATATTTATTCTCTGTTTGCTATTTCCAGGCACTGTGCTAAGAACTGGGTATGACACAGAGGTTAAGACTGTGAATTTTGGGAGTCATATCTCCTGGGTTGAAGTCCTGATCTACCATGTCCTGGCTGTGTTGCATTGGACTGGTGACCTAACCTCTCTGAGCCTATTCCTTTATCTGTACAATGGAAATATTAATGGACTTATACTCATGAGATCATTGGAAGGATTGAATGAGATGCTGTGTATAAAGCATTTGGCACATCATAAATGCCCTATGACTGTGATGGTGATGGTGATAATGGTGATGGTGGTGATGGTGTCATTGATGATAAACATCAGACAGAAATACTGCAGGCAGGAGAAATAAATAGATGGTGTTAGGCCAGGGTTGTGCCTTTGGGTTTTGTGAGTATGTCTTGTCCAGTTGATGTGCCTCCGGAGTTGACAGGTGGTACCCAAATGGCACAGCAGGATACGGGGCAGGATAAAGACTCAGGCTCAGGAGATATTGCTTGGACTTCCCTCTAAAATCCTAAAACCCAAGGCTCTCTGGTTCCAACACTCAGGCATGAGTCCTCAGCCGGGATTCACTCACTTAGATGAGTGAAGGGTTTAATAGTAAAATGAGCCATCAGCCACCACTGTCTCCTCTTTGGGATCCAGGGCCTCCCTGCTGTGGGAACAAACCTAGCCACGTGCATCTTCTCTTGTGTTACCCACAGGGGCACCCTGGACGAGGCTTGGCTCTGGTTCTTCACTGATTGTGTGTTAGGAAAAACTTTTTTTTTTTTTTGGTGGGAAATGACAGAAACTCAGCTTAAACTTGATTAAAGGGTAAAGGAAGTTATTGGATGATTCAACTAAAACATTAGTATCTGACTAAAACATTAGTAGCTGAATCAAGCAGTTCAAATGATATTGTCAAACCCAGACTCTCTGTTAGTTCTTTTAAAAACTATTTCTTATTGTTCTGGGGAGGGTTAAAATAAACACAGCAAATCAAGTAGTCAGGTAGTTCACTAGCAGAAATATTTTTTTTAACTGAGGTATAACTGACATATTAGTTGTGAATGTGTTTGTTGCTTAGTTGTATCCAACTCTTTCTGACCCCATGGACTGTAGCCCACCAGGCTCCTCTGTCCATGGAATTCTCCAGGCAAGAATACTGAACTGGGTTGCCATTTCCTTCTCCAGGGGAGCTTCCCAACCCAGGGATTGAAACTGGGTCTCCTGCATTGCAGGCAGATTCTTTATTGTCTGACCCATAACATTCAATATATGTATATATTGTAAAATCACCACCACAATATGTCTAATTAATATCCATCACCACCCATAGTTACAGTTTTTTCTCATGATAAGAACTTTTAAGATCATAGCAACTTTCAAATATGCAATATGGTATTATTAACTGTGGTCACCCTGTTATACATTACAGCCCTCGACCATATTTATTCTATCACTGGAACTTTGTTCCTTTTGATCACCCTTAGAGGATGAGATGGCTGGATGGCATCACTGACTCGACGGACATGAGTCTGAGTGAACTCTGAGAGTTGGTGGTGGACAGGGAGGCCTGGTGTGCTGCGATTCATGGGGTCGCGAAGAGTCCGACACGACTGTGCGACTGAACTGAACTGAACTGAGTCCTTTAACTTAACTTCCATCAGTTCTCTTTCCCTTTGTGCTGGTTTAATTTTCTGGCTTCAGATGGTGACCCTTCTCAACATATTAGCCTCGTTTTACTGATGAGGAAACTGAGACTCAGAGAAGTGACTTGCTTAAGCTCACACAGAGAGGGCAGGGCTAGGACTCAGGCCTAGAGGAATGTGTGCCCAGAGCCCAGACTCAGAATCCTGCATGATGCAGCCTGTCTGTGTTTGGGTCCTGCTTTCTTCCAATATTCTGGGTGGCTTCGGAGCAGGCAGTCTGCTTCTCTGGGCTTTACTGTGTTGGACAAACACAATGGTTGAGTGAGATGATCTCCAAATGCCCTCCCATTCTGATGTTCCATGCTTCAGGACCAGCCCTTGCGAAAGACAACGTGGCAGAGGCAGAGAGTTTAAAAGACAGAAAGATGGAGAGGGACAAAAGCAAGCAGCGAGATTCAAAACAGGCCACAGGGTGCCTCAGTTTTTAATTCCAGGTGGTTTCCAATAGCAGTTTTGACCTTCTGTCCCTAACTCCAGTCTTTAGCAGTCAATTTGGACTTCCAGCTCCCGCTGCTAGGAGATGGCATAAAGGCAAACTAGTATTTTAATAGCTACCCAATTGGTTCTGACTGTTCCTATAATTAAATGAAGGAGAGTGTAGTGTTCACTTTATTTCCTTGTTTTCCTCCAAAAATCAAGTAGCTAGATATATTGAAAGACATGTAGTACCGTTATCATTTTTCCCAGATAATCTCTGCAGGGCTAGCAGAAGCAGGTGCCCTGAATTAGCAGGTCTTGGCAAACATCCCCAGGAACTCCTGGTTTCTGCTCAGAGAGCATCAGAGAAGTTCCCGCAGATCTTGGTAGACTGATCAAGTCTCAGAGTATGGGGCCCCTTACAGGGAGATGGAAAGAAAAAATTATTTCCCTCAGCCAGAATAGAGTTTCTGGGACTTTCTGGCCTTGGTTGGTCTCTGTGCTCAAATAATTCAAGGTCTCTAGGGTCCCAGTGCTCAGGCTTGGGGCATAGTGTGGAGTATTGGTAAGAGCATGGGCCCTGGAGTCCAGACACCTGTGTCAAAATGCCAGCTCAGCGTGTGATAGCCAAGGCACTCTGACAAATGGCTTAGATTCTCCATGCCTCCATGTCCTCATCTTTATAATATCCAGACATAGGGGGATTGTCTGGATCACATAAGATCCAGTGATGTGGGGATTGTGGAGGACTGAGTAGCCTCAAGGACCACAGGAAGCATCAGCCAGGTGCTTTGGAGTGTGTTATCCCATTTCAGAGATGAGTAAAACTGAGGCTTGCACAGTTGCTTTAACTTGCTCCAGGTTCCACACAGCTGGTATTGGAGCCTGGTTTGGTCTGACTGTTATCACCCCATTTTAGTGACTACATCTGAGAGGACCTGTTACTTTGAGTTCTTAGAGTATGCAGCTGAAAGAGCACAACTCTACTGATGTTAAGCAGAATTATTTTTTAAATGAACAAGGAAGGAAAATCAGCCCATCCCCTACTTTCTAGAGTCATCCTCTCCTAAATTGTGTTCATGATCCACCAGTGATACATGAGATTATTTGGGGGAGTTCATGAAGGAGTGTCATGGGAGAATTTGTATTGAGTTGATGTGCATCAACAAAAATTTATATAATTAATCCAGTACTTCACAGGTATTATGCTTAGAATAAGATTAAATAAAATTTTTAAAAAAAGAACAGCTGAAGCTATCTAAAGTTGGTTTTAAAAAAATATTGAGGGCAGTCCCATACAGCCTTTGTAAAGCCTATAGCATAGCTGTTAAGAATCCAGGTTCTGGAGCGAGACTGCCAGGGTTCACATGCTAAGACTCATCAGGCGTGTGGCCCTGGGTAAGTTAAATCAATCACTTGTGCTTCAGATTCTTTATCTGCAAAATGGGAAGAATGATAATAAAACCACCCTCCTAGAACAGCTGCAAGAATTAAATGAAGGGACATGTGGATAAGCTCTTGGAATAGTTAGTTATGCATGTGAAGTTGATGACGGTGGTGATGATGGTGGTGGCTATGGGGACAGGGCTGAAAAAACCTTGAAGATGGTGTGTGTCCACATGATTAACTTTTAGAAACACTTTTTACAATTCTTAGAGAAAGAACTAGCGTTTCAAATGTAGGAAGCCTAGACCAGAAGGAAGCTAGGAGGGGTCCCAGCTCTCAGGTCACAAGTGGCATAAACAAGTTTCTTCCTGTGCCCAGGTCTAGGATCCACCTGCTAGAAGCGGTGGTCCCCCGCTGGCATCAGAATGGCAACTAAGCATATTTGCCAGCTCTTCTCTCTGACATTGAACTAATCTTCAGGCCCAAAGCTCCCTTGATGTATAAACAGGCAACTGTTTAACCAAAAGTTGGCAAATCCATCGAGAGCCTGGCCAGGAACCTCCTCCAAGCAAATCTGCTTTCAGGAGGCCTGTTGGTGCCAACTTGCTTATCAGGAGAAGAACTCTCTCCCCATCTGTCTTATAGCACCGTGATTGATGGGAGGAGATAATTAATATCTCATCTCCAATGGGGAAAGCAGATTGCATTCCCCTCTCTCTTTTCTTAAACCCGACTGGCGAGTTTATCACTGTTTGCGTGTTCACTTTATTTAATCCAGTTATGGCAGCCATGTCAAAATAAAGCTTAGCATCACAGAGGCACCCACGCAAAGCTGTGTACACAGCTCTGTGGGTCTCCTCATGAGTTTTGAGGTCAACTTTAGAATTTTTCTTTTTTCGAAACAATACATGTTGAAGTTAGACCAAAGGCGAGAAGGAAAGTTTGTGCAGTGTTGTCTGAGATAAAGAGTATGTTTTTTTCATTTCCTTTTTTGCTTTATTTTTGTGTTCCTGCCTAGGGAGGCCTACATTACTTTTATAATTAGAACGTAATGCAGTAGATATTGTTTTCAAATTTGTGTGAAATTTAAAATAGGCAAAATCAGTTAGTCCTCACTGGGCCTTTAAACTCTCAGAGGCCCAAGCTGATTCAGGCCTTGAGTACTGTAAAGAGCATGGGTCACCCAGCCTGGGGTCCTTGGTTCCAGGATTTGGGCCCTGACTCTGCATTTCTGCTTGGGCCGGGTTTTCTTTCATTCCTGAATGTGAAACTCAAGTCAACTTTCTTCACCCAGAGTGTATGTAATATAGCATTTACTGTGTGCCAAAGACTGTCCTAAATGCCTTAGAGATATTAATTCTTTCAATTCTCACAACAGTCCCATGATATAAGTACAGTTATTCTCATGCCCATTTTCTAAATGGGAACACTGAGGCTAGAGAGATTAACCAACATACAGCTTGGGAATGGGGAAACAGACTTGAACGCAGGTGGTCTGGTTCCAGGGTCTAGACTCCGAGCTACTGTGCTGCACTGATTCCCTACGTATGTTTATCGTGGAGTTTCCTGCCACGTTCAAGCCACAGGTTCTTATGGAGGACGTGTTCCTTCCACCAGTCAGGTCAGACCTGCCTCTCCCGTGGCTGGCCTCCTCTTACGTGAGGTGGTGAAGCTGCGCTTCTCCCTGGAGAGCTCACTCCCACCGCCTTAGCTTCTCTTCGCTCACTCCGGCTCCTGCACACACTGTTTCTATCTCCTATAAAGCTCTTCCCCACAGCTCTTCAGATGAGTGATTCCTTCTCATCCTTCTTGTCAGTGTCGCCTCCTCAGCAAAATCTTCCCCAACAATCTTCACTAATTAAGTCCCTGTCTCTTTATTTTCTGTCATTGCACTCTGCTTTCCTGTATAACACTTATCACAAATGTCTAATTATATGTTCCCGTGTTTTGTAGCTCTTTATGACTACTTACTTATTAGAGCAGTTTTACAGCTTGTGGTGAAGAGTGTGGGATCCAGAGCCTGACGGCTAGGTTGAATCCCTCCCTTACCACTGACCAGGTGTGTAGCCTTGGGAAAATTACTTAACCTCTCTGTATCTTTGTTCCTTCACTTGTAAAACGAACTCTCATAGGATTATGATGAAGACTAAATGAGAGAATATATGTCAAGTGCAAGGAATAGGACTTAGAAAGTAGTAAGTGCTCAATAAATGATAAATATTATTGATTTACCTCTCATTCTAGAAGAGACAGAAGGACATGGCTCATGTCCATCTCCTTTACAACCATAATCTCAGCACATAGACTTGGAGAGCTGCTGAATGAGCAAATGACCGAAGCTCTTTTGCTCTTCCAACCCCTGCAGAGTAGAGACTGAGAGATGACTCCAGCCCAGGTCAGGAAAGGGCAGAACCCATCTGACATGTGAGAAATGGCCAGTGGATCCCTTATGGAGCCGCCAATTTAGGAACTTAATGACCTGAATCGTCACTGACTTGTGCCTTGGAAAGATGGGAGGGTTTCATATTTGTGGTTCTCAGACAGAATCAGGGTGCACGTGAAGCTTGTCACATCTGCCACCACAACCAAGGGCATCACAGGACTCACTGTGGAGGCACTGGGCTTCTGTCCTTGGTGCTGAAATGGCATTGCTTTTCAGAGCATAAAGGGTTTCTCCTTAGCCCTGACGTGCCCTCCACATGCCTGTCTACAAAGTCCTGGAATAGAGAAGAGGAGCAATTGAAATTTTAATTTTCCAGCTTGATGATGGAAAATGTTAAGTGTCTTGGTGAACCTTCATTCAGTCATGTCCAACTCTTTGAGACCCCATGGACTGCAGCATGCCAGGCTTCCTTATCCATCACCAACTCCTGGAGCTTATTCAGGCTCATGCCCATTGAGCTGGTGATGCCATCCAAACATCTCATCCTCTCTCATCCCTTTCTCCTCCTTCCTTCAAGCTTTTCCAGCATCAGGGTATTTTCCAGTGAGTCAGTTCTTTGCATCAGGTGGCCGAATTATTGGAGCTTCAGCTTCAGCATCAGTCCTTCCAGTGAATATTCAGGAATGATTTCCTTTAGGATTGACTGGTTGTATCTCCTTGCAGTCCAAGGGACTCTCAAGAGTCTTCTTCAACACCGCAGTTCAGAAGCATCAATTCTTTAGTGCTCAACTTTCTTTATAGTTTAACTCTTACATCCATATATGACTACTGGAAAAGCCATAGCTTTGACTAGATGGACCAAGCACTTGCTAAGTGCTGAGCACAATGCTAAGCCCTCTCCATATAAAATATAATCGCATTTAAACTCTGTGAGACAGGTATTATGATGATCACTGTTTCACATAAGAAGCTGAGGTGTCTTGTGTTCAGGTTGCCTAAGGTTAATGGCAGATCCAGGACTTGTACCAAATATTCTGGCTCTAGAGCCCCAAGTCTGGCCCCTGTGTCATGTGGCTGTTTTGTGTGGGCCCTTCACTAGCTGCCTGACTTCATACACTGTGTTTTCATGTTTGCTCCATGTTTTTGTGTTTAAACTGAAATGCTTAGGTTGTACTTATACTAAAGAGTAATTTGGGTTCAGTGACATATCACTGGACAGGAAAAGAGAAGTATTTTTATAGGCTATGTGACTTTGGATGACCTTGGCTCATACATTCTCTCTGGGCCTCAGTGTGTTGGGGATTTTTATCTATAGACTATTATATTAACGAATTGTGGAGATTTCTTCTTGCTCAAACATGCTGTAAAATCTGAGGGGCAGAGTTCTTCCTTTCAGAATTCATTATATGGCAAAACGGTTCTGGAATAATTCCACACTTGATGAATATGCCAAGACTGTAGCCAGGGGATTAACTGAATTGAGAGGTTTCTTTAGCATCTGTCTTTTCTGGGGCCATTTTCAAAGGCTCCAGATTACTTTCTTAGCTAACTTTTTCTCCCATGGGGGAGATTCGAACCCCTCGCCACCCTCCATCTGATTAACTCTGATGCTCACCTGGTCCTTGTGACATCCCAGTAGAATCATATTTAGCTATGACTCTGTCCCATATTGTGGCAGTAGAGACAAATCTCAGGAAGACAAACCATTCCTGAGAGCCCAGGAGATAAAATCAAATGCAAACTATCCCATGTTTGCCCTCAAGTAACCTGTTCCGAAGACAGAAGTTCCTTGTGAGGTCTGGCAAGAAGCCTCTTCCAGCCAACACTGAGCCATTTTCTCTTGGTTCACTCATTTCTGAACTCTGTCTTTTTCAGGAAGAATAAGTTCTTAGATCCTTCATTTGAGTCCTTTGGGAGGGACCCCAGCACATTGGGATGAAGAATGGGAAAGTAGTTAAGCACTTGCATTGGATTCATTCAGACCTGAATTCAAGTCCCAACCTGCTCACTATGTGACTTTGGAGCAATTACTTACCTTTCCTATGATTCAGTTCCTTCACCTGTCAAATGTGTGGAGGGAGGTGGGAGCAGGGTTCAGGATTGGGAACATGTGTATACCCGTGGCAGATTCATGTTGATGTATGGCAGAACCAATACAGTATTGTAAAGTAAAATAAAGTAAAATTTAAAATAAATAAATAAAATGGATAACCAACAAGGAAAAAAGAAAGAAAATTTTGATACCTGGTTAACCAACAGCACCTACATCCTGACTGCCTGACAGATATGGATATTATTCTTCCCTTTTTTCATTCTCTCAACAAATATTTACTGGGCACACACTGTATGCTAGGCACTTTGCTAGCCATTGTTCTAGGCACTAGGGATACCACAGTGATCAAAAAGAGACAAAAATGGGGAAAGGATAGTTAGGGAGTTGGGATAGAAATGTACACACTGCTTAGTGTTATGTGTCAGAGGGGAGGGGAGCTTGGGGGGTAATGGGTACATGCATGTATGTGGCCGAACCTCTTCACTGTTCACCTGAAACTTCACAACATTGTGAATAAGCTATACCCTCAAAGAAAATAAAAAAAAAAAAGACAAATATTTCTGCCCTCTTGGGGCTTATGTCCAGTGGTAGAAAAGGCAAATAGATGAAACAGATACCTTGTGCCTTGTATTAGAAAGTGAAAAGTGCTGTGGAGAAAAATAAAATACCAAAGGAGGGTTGGGGAGGGGTGTCATGTCTATGAAAAAAGGAACTGATGATTGGGTCAGCCCGATGTTTGGGTTGAGTCTTACTAAACACTTTGCAAGGAATTCTGTAAATATCACTGATCACACTTTTGCAGCTGATTTGGGAGCTTGTCAGAACAGGTATCATCATGGGCTCATCCTCCAGGTGAGGCAGCTGGCATTCAGAGAGGCTGAATAAGCCCCACACCTCAGTAAGTGCAGAGACAGCATCGGTAGCAGACCCTCTTCGTGTCTGTTCTTCTAGGATATCTCCTGTTGACCCTAGGTTGCCCAGGTAACTAGGTCACCTGGAAATAAAGCTAAAGAGGGGACAGCCTCACTGGCCATCTTCTGTGTAACGGGCTTCTCACTGCACGTCTTTCCCTCCACCCCTCAGGAGGGAGAGCCGTGTACCTTATCCTGAGCCAACACTGATGAAAGACTCACCCAGATGTTCACAAACTTACTTTGGTTTCCAGCCTTTACCTTTTCAAATTACGGTAAATTCACACAGGGGAGTAAAAAGAGAAATCACTGCCTAAACAGCTTGATTCCTTTTGCCTGATAGATTCCCACACTCTGGGCCTGTTCCACCTTCTCTCAGTCCAGACCTAAGTTCCTGGTAGCCCCTTTCAACCCAAGAACTTTCTGAGACCTGGGCAATCTGTGATCTCTCAGTTCAGTTCAGTTCAATTCAGTCGCTCACTCATGTCCGACTCTTTGCGACCCCATGAATTGCAGCACGCCAGGCCTCCCTGTTTAACACCATCTCCCAGAGTTCACTCAGACTCACGTCCATCAAGTCTGTGATGCCATTCAGCCATCTCATCCTGTGTCATCCTCTTCTCCTCCTGCCCCCAATCCCTCCCAGCATCAGAGTCTTTTCCAATGAGTCATCTCTTCGCATCAGGTGGCCAAAGTACTGGAGTTTCAGCTTTAGCATCATTCCTTTCAAAGAAATCCCAGGGCCGATCTCCTTCAGAATAGACTGGTTGGATCTCCTTGCAGTCCAAGGGACTCTCAAGAGTCTTCTCCAACACCACAGTTCAAAAGCATCAATTCTTGTGCACTCAGCTTTCTTCACAGTCCAACTCTCACATCCATACATGACCACTGGAAAAACCATAGCCTTGGCTAGACAGACCTTAATCGGCAAAGCAATGTCTCTGCTTTTGAATATGCTGTCTAGGTTGGTCATAACTTTCCTTCCAAGGAGTAAGCGTCTTTTAATTTCATGGCTGCAGTCACCATTTGCAGTGATTTTGGAGCCCAAAAAAATAAAGTTTGACACTGTTTCCACTGTTTCCCCATCTATTTTCCATGAAGTGATAGGACCAGATGCCATGATCTTCGTTTTCTGAATGTTGAGCTTTAAGCCAACTTTTTTACTCTCCTCTTTCACTTTCATCAAGAGGCTTTTTAGCTCCTCTTCACTTTCTACCATAACGGTGGTGTCATCTGCATATCTGAGGTTATTGATATTTCTCCCGGCAATATTGATTCCAGCTTGTGTTTCTTCCAGTCCAGCGTTTCTCATGATGTACTCTGCATATCAGTTAAATAAGCAGGGTGACAATATACAGCCTTGATGTACTCCTTTTCCTTTTTGGAACCAGTCTGTTGTTCCATGTCCA